>JADLIF010001556.1:0-194944 GCA_016648015.1 Steinernema khuongi | reverse complement strand
GGGATGAAGTACCTCTTACTTTCCACAAAAATACAGTTAAAAGCAGACAAAAATGAAATTAAAGTGCCGAAATTGCGAACCAGCCGAATGTGTGACATTTCCAGCGGCCGACTACCGTGGACCCACCGTTTCTTCGGGCGTGAGAAATTTGTTCAGAACGCCGACTACAGTGGAAGCACCTGACCACTAACGACCGACCGCTGCAAGGATGCCAGACAGACTAACCTTCTACCTATTGTTGGCCTAGCTTGCACGTTTCTGTCTATGGTCGATGTAGCAAGATCTATTCAGTGTCATTCACAGCGGGTACAACATCAAACAGTGGCTGAATGTACGCTGCGCTCTTCTCGTTCGCCACTGTTTCAGTGTCGTTCTGGTTGATCGGAGGAGCACAAGTCAGCGCCACAAAGAAACACAACTCTGCTGAGAAGATAGACCAGACAGTTGTAAGAAGTGAAGATGAAAAGCCGAAGAAGATTTCGAGGAGGAGAAGGAGGCGGAACCGCCAGCGTAAGAGCCGTTCCGGACGCAGCTCTTCGTCGTCCTCCGGTTCTTACAGTCTTAACGACGGAAGTGTCGCCGAATCGGCATATCCGAAGAATGAAAAACAAGATGTGCCGAAGATGTGCTATTTTGCCCGAAGCACGATTCCCGAGGACCGGATTGCAGAACATACCATTGAACCTTCTGCTGAAAAGACAAAGGAACCTTCAGCAGAAAGAGCGGAAAAGCTGATGAAAACCGTACTGACCGACGAGGATTTTCGGCCCATTTCATCGTCAGGGGCGTCGATGTCATCTAGAGACTCTGATTTGGATCTTGTTTCCCCGCCGGAGAGTCCCGTCAGAAGTGGCCGATCCCCACCCAATTCTCCGCATGACAAGAAGGAAAATGAGGTATGGCGAAGAAGTACATTTTAACCATTAATAATTATTCTGTTTAAGGACAATACAGTATTTGAGAACGTGGTGGATCCCAATCCCGCTCATGCGAAGATGAAGAAGTGCCGGAAATTGATTGCGATGGACGGGAAGCTAACCGAGAGAAAGGATGATGAAAGAACGGAGTTCGAGAATGTAAACGGTCACAACCGGCCTGTCTTAGCAAAGATGAAGCGCAGGAATCGTAGCAATGACAAGTGAATGCTTTTTAATCATCATTTGTCAGAAAAAATAAACTGGTTTACCAGTGCCGATTATTGTTAGCCTTCCTTTCTACATTATCAATTAGTCACTCCTTTTCCGCCTGTCCTTGCTATTCCCACAATTCATTGTTTTCATCTCACCTGCGCCGTTGCCATAGTTTTTACTTTGCTTTGAAGTCACTTTGCCGCAGCCAACGACCTCGTAAGATGGCGGCGTCCTGTCTTAAGGTATCGTTCTCTTTAATATCGCTTCGTAGAATCCGTTTAGATCTTTGCGATCTCCTTGATCGTTTTAACCTCGATCACAAACATTGCCGTAATTATTCTCTCAGCAGTAGACCTCAATTACATCCCCCTCATCGAGAGCGCCATCTGTCTCGTCTTTGAAGTACTCGCTGGCATAGGAGCCGTCTTCGAAATCGTCCCCGCCATCGTCGGAGCCATAATATACCTTGTAAGGCAAGAGTCTACTTAATCTGTGAGCAGAGGAGTTTCAGTGCTTCAGCACCTTGGTGCGCGTCATGATGCTCATCGTTGGATCGATTCTCTACAGGATGAAACACTCACCCTACCAGTGTTCGTCTTCCGGCAGGGAATACTTCTGCTATATATGAGTCGTTATAGTCTCGGGCGTCTTCCTCGCGGCCACGGTTGTATACGGCCTCAGCATCTTTCTCCACTTCACGACGATGACGTCACTGTGTCTTATTGTCGACTCCAAGCGCAGGAAAGAGTTAAAGGCGACCAAGGCGACGGCGTCCGCCGATTCTACGGCGAGCAACCGAACGGGCACCACTCTCGTTGGCGATCACAAGAACGACTAATCGAAATGCATCACCCATCATCCACAGATAGGGTTTGAATCCATTTCATGGTGACTTCATGCCCTTTTTAAACGTTTCCTACACTTTTTAAACTAGTGGAAAAAAAATAAATTCGCGTTAAGTTGAATGCCATGTTTCTCTTGCTTTCTCAAGACTTGCTTCTTAGTTTCTCCGAGAGACTAAATACATGAAATGCATTAAATGGTGAATATGTTATATATAACGGAAACTGCTAACGAACGACGATTAAGCAAACTCTAAGTTCACAAAAAAAGAGAATGAAAGACAGGAGGATAAATTTACGGTGTGACGGGTCCTGGATGGAAGTCTACGACCCATACGCAGGATGAAGACAGACAGACAAAGTCTCAGACGCTACTGTCTCGGTTCCGCAACACCTTGCTCCTTCGTTGATAGAACGTTCTTAGTTTTTCCATAAAAACATCGTGATTTCCAGTACAACGTCCCAAGTGTAATATTTCCTTTTCAGATAGCGAATGACCTCGTCAGCTGACAACGGCAAAGCTCCTCGAAGGCTGGTCCCGGTGACCTTGCCTTTCTATCGAGTGAGGCAGGAACTCATGCCGCCAACCTTATTGCGAGGGTACAACCGTGTGCATTATAGTCCGAAGAAGTCGACGATTTCGCAAGTTTTCAAGTTTCGGGTCCCTTCGGAACTTACGCGAGCGCTGAAGAGGGCGGCCACAGAACTTCCTCGCGATGAGGTACAGGTTCGATTCTTCAAGGTGGATGAGCACTCATCGCTGATACAGCAACCTGACTTCAACCCTCCTGATTACGCGATGTTTCTCAACAACATCGCCGTACACATACAGCGGCGGGTATGGGTTCGATGACCGTTAATGCGTTACCATGTTTTTTTCAGGATCCGTTCGATCCAAGGAAAGATTTAAGCTTTCCGGTGGATATTTCAAGGAACCTCATGACGAATAGATCGTCTAAGGAGGAAAATTGGCTCGAAGTGCGGTGGACCGAGACGAAGACTACTTTTGCAGTTGGAATTTATCACGTGATACATCTTAGCTACAGGAATATTCGGGATTCGATTTCGCCGAAGGATCCTAGGTTCCGACGGAAGCCAACCTACACCATGGACCTCATTAAAAGAATGTTTTCTGATAGCGACCTGAATGTGCAAATGAACAAAATGAAAGTTTCCCTTCGGTGTCCGGCAAGTATGAGATGCACTTCATGTCCTCATTTCCAATTGTTTCAGATCAGTCTAAAAAGAATGACTTGTCCGACAAGAGGGCGCAAATGCACCCACGTTCCCTGCTTCGACTTGGAAACCTTTCTTCAAATGAACGAGTACCGCTCTAAGTTCACGTGCCCCATTTGTAACGAAAAAACGTTACCTACTGATTTGCGAATTGATGAGTAAGTAACCTTTACTTTTTCCGACATGCAATAACTTATCTTCAGATTCTTCCTGGGCATAATTAAAGAAACGCAAAATATTCGCCCAATCGTCAGAGACGTTGAACTCCAAGAGGATGGATCGTTCGTGGCTATTGAGGAGAAAGCCGATGATGACGAAATGGACATACCGCTGAACCAAGGAGCACTACAGTCACAGAAAATTGAAGAAACGGAGGATGTTCGCCCAGTCGTCAGCGACGTTGAACTCCAAGAGGACGGATCGTTCGTGGTTATTGAGAAGAAAGCCGACGATAGCCACGAGGACATACCGGTGAATCAAGGAGCGCTGCAGCCACAGAGAATTGAAGAAACGGAGAATGTCCGCCCAGTCGTCAGCGACGTCGAACTCCGAGAAGACGGATCGCTTGTGGCTATTGAGGAGAAAGCCGATGATGGCGACAAGGACATACCGGCGAACCAAGGAGCTCAGTCACAGAAAATTGAAGAAGCAGAGAACGTTCGCCCAGCCGTTACCGACGTTGAACTCCGAGAGAACGGGTCGCTTGTGGCTATTGAGGAGCAAGCCGACGATAGCCTCGAGGACAAACAGGCGAATCAAAGAGCGCTGAAGTCACAGAAAATTGAAGAAGCAGAGAATATTCGCCCAGTCGTCAGTGACGTTGAACTCCAAGAGAACGGATCGCTTGTGGCTATTGAGGAGAAAGCCGATTATGACAACGAGGACATACCGGCGAACCAAGAAGCACTAAGAATCGAAGAAACGCAGAATGTTCACCCAGTTGTCAGAAACGTTGAACTCCTTCAAATCCAAGAAGACGGATCATTTGTGGTTATTGAGGAGGACGCCGAAGAATACGATCAGGATATACCGGCAAACAAACAAGCGCTGCAGTCAGAAATAATTGAAGAAGCGCAGAATGGTCGCCCAGTCGTTAGCGACGTTGAACTCCAAGAGAACGGAACGCTTGTGGCTATTGAGGAAAAAGCCGATGATGACAAGGAGGACACACCAGCGAACCGAGGAGCACTAAAAATTGAAGAAACACAGAATGCTCGCACAGTCGTCAGAAACGTCGAGCTCCTTCAAATCCAAGAAGACGGATCATTTGTCGTTATTGAGGAGAATGCTGATGATAACGACCAGGATATACCAGCGAACCGAGGAGCACTACAGTCACAAGTAACTGAAGAAACGCAGAATGTTCGCCCAGTCGGCAGAAAGGTTGAACTCCTTGAAATCCAAGAAGACGGATCGTTCGTGGTTATTGAGGAGAACGCCGATGATAACGACCAGGACATACTGCCAAACCAAGGAGCGCTGCAGTCACAAAGAATTGAAGAAACGCAGAATGGTCGCCCAGTCGTCAGCGACGTTCAACTCCTTCAAATCCAAGAGGGCGGATCGTTCGTGGCTACTGAGAAGAAAGCCGATGATGACAACGAGGACATACCGGCGAACCAAGGAGCGCTTCAGTCACAGACAAAGGTTAGATTACAGTTTGAGAAATTTTCTTTACGGGTTGAGAAGTTTTCCTTAGAAGTCTTGACGACTTAGGCTTCAGCTTACATGTTATTCCTGAAGCTTTGTTAATCGGGTTAGCAGAAGGCCTTCTGCACAGAAAGCCGGCTTCTGTTTTTTTTAAATTCCAAGAAGAAGCCGGCTCAGCGACTAACCATGCAATGTTGCAGACGGATGCGAAGAACGTTTTCATGTGTTCGAGTATCCCGGCGACTGCACCCTCGTCTGCGACATATAGGGTCCGGGACCGATCACCATTACAACGACGCAACCAAGTTTGGAAATCTCGGATGAGCTGGTTCGAGCGTGAAGAGGAAGACGTCTGCTCGCTGGATGAAGCCATGGCGACAGACTAAAATAATTTCGCGGATTTCTTGTGTTTCTATTTGCAATAATAACTTTTATTTGTAAATGACTCGGTTACACATTGCAAGTTCCATTTATTAACCCATTATACACAGGAAACCCCGAGAAGTAGCTTCTTCACCTCGAAGCGCTTCTTCTCTCAAGATTCCGTTTTCGTGGCATCGTTCGCGCACATGTTCGCTTCGTTGCTCTCGTGTGGCTTAGGCTAGTACCACAACTGGGTCTGCGCCTCAACTCCCACGCCTCAACGGCTAGTTTCACAGCTTCATTGTCTGAGACGGCAAACGTAGACAGAGTCTGTCTCATGCATTGAATGACTGACTGACCGATTAAAAGTGTCAATACGCGATGTATGAACGCATTATTCTATTTTCCTGTTTTTTTTTCGGAAAACATGTCCGACCACGTTACATAATCCGTCCAAGCGAGCGATGATCATCTTTGTATCCCGGAAGAGCCAGACTTCTTCAACCATAGTCCGCGGATAGTGGGTGATACGAATAGCACAGTCAAAGTACAGTACTTATACCTCTCATTGAGCGAATGGGATTCTGAAGGTTGCAAATAAGATCGAAAATCGATTTATGTTCAAACTATATACAGATCTACATACTACTCACTATCCAGCTGAAGTGACGCAGCGCAAATATTTAGAAGGGGCATTCGCAGGACCTATACGATAGTGCTTCTAGCGACTTCTATCCGTGTCTAAAACGCCAATTACGCTCACTGCAGCTTCGGGAAATCCTACCGTTTTCCTCCTCGGCGGCTTCCTGGGCGCTTTTGGGAGGAGCTCCAAATGAAGCATGTGGACTATATCGCAAATGATAATAAAGCTGAAAATCCGATTCTTTTGCGTACATAGAATGGTTCCAAGTGAACTCACATTATAATGACGGAGAGTACGGCGAGCAACAAGAATATCCCACTTACGAAGGAGTCGTTGAATACCTCACGCGTTTCTGTTATGTTCACAAACGTGAACTCCATGTGCGCCTCAACGAAAGCGACACAGAACAGAGTTATGAAAAAATTCATTTTCCGTATTCGAACAAATACGATCGACGGGGCGAATGGATCGATCGGAGTGACAGATGGACGCTCGACTTGTTTTGCCGGGAGCAACAAAATAAACCAAGGGTGAGTGGAACAGCCATCATTAGCAACCGTGTAGGCGGAGAGGTGACATGTTTACACTTGCAAGAACCTGAAATTTCTGTACTCTCGGGTGCTGATTGGTTAATCTCTTGGCCTGATGAGTTCCATACCATCCCTGTTCCATTGCCCGACATTCCCTACGTGGATAAGACCTAACTGGAGGTGAAAGATGTCACAGATGAAACAAAGACTGCTCATACAAGCCATTTAACAAAAATACAATGGAAAGGATTGAGTACAAAATTGAAATTGCAAAATAAAAAATGTTGGGCTCAGCCGGTGATCGAAACCGGGACCTCTCGCACCCAAAGCGAGAATCATACCACTAGACCACTGAGCCACGAAGAAGGTCACCGCCCAAACGATATTACCGACACAGTGGGATTGAAAGGCGAGCAAAGTGTTCCCAGCCGCACGAGAGTCAAACGGTGTCGGTGTCCTGTCTTATCCCCATTGCGTTTCCTATTGACCCTCTGGGATAATGAGTTGGTCCGCACACTCAAGCGGTGTTTCCATGCGGAGAGACACCAACCACTTTAACCTTGGAAGTCCGTGACAATGCTGAACTTCCATAGGTTACCTGGCCGTCCTTCAGATCGCATTTTACTATAAAAATAATGACAAGTGAATCAGGGGAACAATAAAAGCATTTCAGCAAGAACATGACATCGCATGGATGGATTTGAGTAGCGTCCAATCCATATTGTACATATTGTAACGCCCATAAAGGATCAAATGCTCTGAAATGCATGAGAACGCATGAAAACCCAAATGGTACGGTAAGCGAACACACCCAAATTATTGAAGAGGAGAATGGAGCGGTCGACGTACACCTCACAGCCCGCTCTGACGAGGATCGAACGCACATCGAGTTTAAAGAAGTAGTCCGTGTCGTGGACGGCGTTGTCCGCTCGGAGGACGCCTTGGGCGCCTCTGCAGTTGAAGTCTTCGTAGATGAAAGCACACACTTGTGGATTGCTTTTTGATTCAAGGAGCTTGTCAATGTCCTGGGCACATCGAGAAGGAGTTGCCGACGCAGTCCATGCAGAGATCAGCACCAGAAGCTGCAAACCAAGCGTTATGGCTCGAAGAAGAAGGCACTCACCAACGGAGTCGTGATTTGGCGCATATCAACCGATTGTTGAGAGAGTATCAGGGAAAAGGTGATTAAATGCAAACTGTCTTCTTTAGACAGTATTCTTAACGTCTACAAGATAACTGAAAAGTGTCTGGATATGTCTCAAGGCTAACTTGACAACCGAGAGAGATTTTTCTAGGGAATTCCCAGGACCCAGATATCCAGAATAGACTGCATCGAAACCGAAACAGTGTGATCTTTTGATAGTCTTACGACACCCTTAAACAACACATCCATGCCTGTCCAGTGTAGAGGTTAAGCTTTTCGTTTGGAGGTTAGTACTCAATAATCGACGAGCAATAAAAGCCTGAAGTGGTGTAAGCTGTAAATGGAACGGTTACTCCGTGACTCTTAGCACGATTAGTGCGATGCAACCGATCTTTATTACGCACCGCTTTGAGGACCCAGTCATATGTGTACGGCACTAACCTCAACCGGACAGAGAGCAACGAAGCAAACATGTCCGCGAACGACGCCACGCAGACGGAATCCGGAGAGAAGAAGCGCTTCGAGGTGAAGAAGTGGAACGCGGTGGCGCTGTGGTCCTGGGACATCGTCGTGGACACGTGCGCCATCTGCCGCAACCACATCATGGACCTGTGCATCGAGTGCCAGGCGAACCAAGCAGCCGCTAGCACCGAGGAGTGCAACGTCGCCTGGGGCGCCTGCAACCACGCCTTCCACTTCCACTGCATCTCTCGCTGGCTGAAGACGCGCCAAGTCTGTCCACTCGACAACCGAGAGTGGGAGTTCCAGAAGTACGGTCACTAAGGCAGCTTCTCGGGTGTTTATGTGTGTTTAATAGTTGATAAATATAACGTTTTGTGTGTATATTCTTGTTTTCACCTGATAGGTAAAGTACCACTGAGCAACATGCGTCACTGGGCTTCACGACTGTCATGATACAGTGGCATCGATTTTTAAGGATGTTAGCTGTTTTACGTAATTCCTTCTGGCAGCTTTATTCAGAAGGCTAAAGGCCACACATTACTTGTACCAATGTAAGATGATACCCTCAGACGTCCCAGGACCTAACACACCATGTCCAAATTAAAATTGGTTTGACGCGTCGTCAAACCCAATCCTGCCTAGGCTTGTCTCCCAAAGTTCCTGGTCGACGGCCAGCTCGTATCGCCACGTTCCGCTCGAATACTTCTTTGCACAGTGACACACGAAAAGTGCGGAAAACACACAGTCCAATTACCCGTTCGATTTCACGCGAAATTAGGGCCTGTGCAGCGTTCGCGTGTGGTGTCAAACAATCGGTGTCCGATCGCAATTCCCGACGTCAGTTACTGACAAAAACAAAGAGCGCGCGAGAGGAGCGAGTGAAAGTGGCGAAGTGGGTCACCACGCCACACCGCCCTATATGACCCTCTGTTGTCTTTAATTAGTCTCAGTCGCGCGCTCCGACGATGACTTCACTTCCCCTCAGGGCACTCTTTCCCCTTCTGCTCCTGGCCTCCGCTTCCGCCTCCTACTGTGGCCAAGCGGCAATTCCCTTCAGCTTCCAGGTACGCTCTCCCCGTGTCCAAACATATCATCTACTTGAAGGCGCTGACCTCTGGTCAACCGGTGCTTGGCTGCGCCAGACCCACCTGCTTCGGATGGCGTGCCGACGGAACGAGGGCAGCCGACTCGGCCCAGTTCTTCAAGATCTTCAAACGCCCCGACGGCTTCCTAAGGAAAACAGATATCAAGAACCGCGTGATGGTGCCCACGGATCCGGACGCTGCGTTCGTGCCTCAGTTCGCAAAGTGCGAGATGACCTACAACAGCACGGAGTGCAACCAGCTGAACCAGTGGGTCGGAGGCGTCGCGCCGTCCACTAAAGTCTCCGAGGAACCGTAAGTGTCGCAATTACCTCGTTAAAATCCGGTTCGGGGTTTGATTGAAACAATATCATTTCTACATTTTCACGGAGGTCTTAAGACCAGTTAGAAGAAGGGGGACTTTTCCAGCAAAAAATTGCCTGTAAAAAGACAAAAATAATGGAAAATTCTCTTAATGGAAAATTCATAGTCGAGGCGAATAAAACTGAAAGACGAGTTGTTTAATTTAAAATACATATAATGTGCGGTAGGGACGCCGGTTCTGTTTTTTTCTGTTCCGGTTGTATCCCATTGCATCCGGTTGTCAATCTACGCACTTTATCTTCCACCATGTACGAGACCGATGTAGGGTAAAAATCTAAAAATGTAAAAATTCGAAAACACCAAAATGCTCAAATTACTATGTTAAAGCTTCGTTAGATGTTCGTTGTAATTACTTCTTATCATTCAAGGAAGCAAGATGCTAAAATTCGTAATCCGCACTGGCGTGGTAGTTTCAATAATTAAAAACCGGCTCCTGATAAAAAAGGTTTAAAAATGCTTAACAGTTACTCCACTTACTGCATTTTTAAATGAACGTAGAAAAATGTAAAAATTTGGAAACGATAAAAATTCATAAAAAATTAATAATAATAAAAAATTGGTTTTAATTTTTCTTCTTTTTTTTGCAGGATAATATTTCCATGGCATTTAACCTGCTTTCTGTAAAAAGAAAAAGCTATTTGTTTCGCAGTTTGACTCAGGGTTTCATCGAAAGGCACGCAACAATTAAAAATAACTCTACAAATGTAAAACTAATTAAAATTTACTGTTCCAAGAAAATATCCCTGAAAATCCTCACTAGAAAGTTAGAATTAGAACAATTAGACGGAACCATTTTCGCAGCGCAAAAATATTCATAAAATTGCAAACATTGGAATATTAATATTGGTGTGTTAAAATGTGAAAACCCCCAGGACATTTCTTTGTAACTTTTTGCATTTAAAATAGCCAAAGAAGTCAAGCGACGAACGAAAATGTTTGAATGTTCTTTACCAAACAACGGTCGCACTTACACTCCCTGACCTTCCAGAATCAAGCTGCAGTGCTGCACATACATGAAACTGCAAGACTTCTCATCGGAACGCGGTGAAGCAGAAGTGCGACCTGGACAGATCGTAATCGGCGGAGAGGTGACGCATGATGGTCGACAGTTTGGCTTTGACTACATCTCGAACATCCGACGAGAGGTGGAAGAAGGCGGGAAGTATGGACACCGGTTGCCGTTCCTTTCTTAAAGTTCTTCTTCAGAGTCGTCTACACGGTTACGATGAAGCGTTTCCCCTGCATTCCTGACCCGAGTATTAAGCTGAAGATGGATCCAGGTAGGACAATTGGTACGCTGTCCAAAAATAGCATTAGCTCCAGCAAAGTCGAGACAAAAAATTTATTTAAAAGACCACAATCAATCAATCAAAAATTGAAATTACATTACTATATTACCATGCTTAAAATCCTCAAATATCTTCTTAAAGTCAGTCATTAGACGCTTAAGCGAAAATTTCCTCCTAGCAACCAGTACATCGTTTTCTCAGTGAGATATTTTTCCTAGAGTGCTCCAAACCTCAAACCTGGATCGACAGTATCCTAAAAGAGGGGCAAAAATGGTGACCGGCATTGCGTCGGAATATAGCGCCGAATATGAAAGCAAAAATTTGAAAAACCAAGTAGAACTTAACGCGCCGTTTCAGTGGACACACAAGTGATGGAGTACCTTCTGGACAACATCGCACCAAAGCCGAAGAAGTCGTTTGATCAGCAGAAGTTCGATTTACCCGACCACATGCCCAGCGAGAAGGTGCAGAACTATGAGCCGCTGTCACCCAAAGACGCCGACCCAGAGCAGGTCCAGCTCAACCACGCGAGTGGGAAACCCTCGCAACGGGGAGTGCCTCAGACCGAGGTGCGTCCGGCGTCCATGCCAACAGTATCCGACTCTGCGGTGCTCAACCAGGAGGGAAGCATTCACCAGCTTAATTCGAGGATCCCACAAGCTCGGGTTTACGAAGAAAACAACAGTCTGAACATCCAGAAAATCGGAAAGGTAAGTACTGACAGCGGTTTAGAGGCAAAAATGCCCAAGAGTGGCATACTGTTTGGGCTGACATGACAAATTCACAAATTTCGAATTTTTTACGCATTTCCAGCTTGGACCATCTACATGTGAGTAATACAAAAGAGATGATCCAAAAGTATTCAAAAATACTATTTAGATACGTTAAGAAAATTAGATACGTTAAGCGTGGCAGACCCACACAGGATGTGACACTCGAGAATTTTTCCTTTGTTAGCAGAGAATCCGGCTTTCTCCCAAAAAATGTAACCCAAGCGCAGCCTTTGTGCCGGCTTGATTTATGAGCATAAAGTTGAGCCTCAAGCCGGCTTCTCTACTTGACAAGGTGCTCATTGTTTAAGTCCTCACAGGATCCAGAAGAGAACTGCGAGTGTATGCAGGTAACTTGTATGCAGTGTGAGCACTTTTTTATGCTTCCGCGAAAGAGCACTTTCCTGAGTGTGCGCACCGCCAGTACAGTACAAAATAGCACGGACAGCAGAGTTTGAAAATTAGTAATGTGATGAAGTGGAAAAGTGTTTGATGAAAGAGTGTTCAGAAATCTTAAAAGCTTAAATATCGCCAATGTACAGTCGTTGGCAACGGCTGTAGGTCATTCACGGAAAAACGCATATTAGGTGATGGAGAACGCCTATTATTTTAACTTATGCACATTTTAGCTCGTTAGTGGTTAGGACATTATTAGACAAAAATGCCTAATAATGTAATAAAATGAGCGACTGGAATCAAAGAAAAAAATAAAAAAAACTTCAATAATGTAGCATAATTATGCTTGAAAGAACACGTTAAAATTTCTGCACCCTCTTCTGCATGAGCCCTCTTGCTTCTAAACCTATGCCTTCTACTTTAGAGTGACAACGCCAACAACGGATACAGCAACAACAATAATAACGGATTCAACAACCAGAATCAGAACCAGTTGAACCAGAACTACAATAATAACAACAACAATTTTGACAGTAACCAGAACAGAAATGGATACAATAACGGATACAACAATAACGGCTACAACAACAACAATGGCTATAATAATAATAACGGCTACAATAATAACAATGGCTACAATAACAACAATGGATACAACAACAATAACAATGGTTTTGGAGGCAGCAGCTCCAACAATAATGGATTTAACAACGGATTCAACAACAACGGCTTCGGCTACAACAGCAATAACAACGGATTCAACATGTTCACTCCGATGACCCTGCTCCCCGTCAACCAGCAGATGTTCCCCACGCTCGCTCCTTCCACCTTCAACAACAATGCCAACGGGAACATCAACACCGGCTTCAGTCCTCTGCCGCAGATCCGCATTCCTAGTCCGGAGGATGTCCAAAACGCGGTGAGTTGACTACTCCAAAGCACCCCCTTCACTGGCTTCTTTCAGTTCCCTGCCGCCGGCAGAAGTCTCATCAACAACATGGCCCGCACTTTCCTGGGTTACAAGGCAGCAAGACGCTAATAAAGTAATAAACTACTAATTTATTTGTAAAGTTCTCAGATTCGATGTTGCGGAGGTAATAAAATGTTTTCAACAAGTAGGACCGTGTGGATTTTGTGGACATCGCATTCCAGCTACCAAGAATGCCAAGATACTAGAGGGTGAGAAAACTGTAGCTTAATGAGTCTGGCAACGGCACTCACAAAAATACCGATTTATAGAGGCCGCATGACAAATCAAAAATTTTACAGTTACCTTACGCAAACAGTATGTGCCAAATACTGATAAGTGATTGTCAAACCAGGAAAGTGAGTACCTGGAATGGTATGCATCTGGAGTGGTAATTTAAATACCTTTTTGCTTTTTATTCCGTTCAGTTCCCATGGGTATATGTATAGACGGCAACTGTTGATAATTCGCCTAAAATTTCCACACAAATATTCAGATCCAACCACAACTGGATTACGCCAACCATTTTTTATTTTTTTTATTATGCCATCATCCACAAAAAAGCTACTTTCAAGGTCCGTTTGTGTGTCTTTGGAAAAGATAGAAGTGGCGCCATGCACGTCCCTCGTCCTTTGGAAGGATCTCCTTAAGCGGGACGCCGTTTTCTGTTTTCGACTTCTGTCCTCCGCGCTCACCTGTTTGTTGTCGCGTTGCACAACCGCCTCAAAACAGGATTAACATGTGTCGCGCGCCTTCAAAGAGGCCGCTCGCGCAACATACGTCCTCAAGTAGCCGCGGCAATTACCGTACTCATCCCTCTTCGGGGGCGCCGCCTGATCCTCGTGCACACAGTGGTCCCGCGGCAGCCGACCCCTCGGCACCGCGCGGAATTCCTTCGGATTCCAAACGACCTTCGTCCGGCGCGCCATTTATATTCACGCGATCCCGCGAGTGAATTGTTGCGGTGTGGCGTCGGATGCTTTGAAGTCCTGTGGAGGGTCGCGTGTGCCCCCGAGATTGATGAGCGTGTGAATGCGCCCGAGACGAAGATGGAACTGGTGGTGGAAGGTGTCGCGACGGAGTGGTGCGAAGAAGGAGAGCATTGTTTTAGGTACCGAGAAGTGACAGCTTGTAATTGCGTGATTACGGTTACGTGGCGTTATGTGGATGGGAAACGACCCGCGAAGCATAAATTACGGAATACAGGGTGGTCTCGGGAGCGAGGACGGGTATAAATCAACGGGTTAACTACCTTGCTGTCGGGTACCTGAACTTGAGAGTTTAATTAAAACTGAAAAATAATTATGGCACGCTTTTGATCAAGAAATCTTCGTGGATAGATTCTACATGCAAAGGTGGGTTAATCGGACAAAAGATACCAAAGATAAGGTGTTAAGTGTTATGCCGAGTTCTTTAGCTTTTTTACTACTGTTGCCGTGTTTAATAAAGTGATGCTTATCAGGTCCCCGCAACGATGTGTCTTTACACGGTGCTCTCGAAAGCCATGCCAAAACGTACGGTCGAAGTTCACACCCTGGCATCGCTTGTGAAAGCATCTGAAATCAAGCATTTAAGGTAGCTCTATCACTGCAATCGTTAGTCCAAGTCAGTCCAATTGGCTGTACTACAAACAGTAGCCGCTCCCGCTCGCTACCTTTGTCCCACAGTTCTGTTCCACCGCGCTCGTGCGTACCTATCATTGATAAACAAAATATGCTGCCGACAGCGCGTTGTCCCAACATCCAGATCCCTACCAGTAACTTCTTCTTCAACAATCCGTTCACTTCCTACAGGCCAGTTTCTATCCAGGGACCTAACCGCAATCCCCTAACCCAGCATAACAGGCCATCCGTGCTTAGTAATCGCACACCTCCTAAGAAGCCTTTTAAACAGAGCTTCCAGGCTCCTAAGAAGACTTTTAAAGGTCCTAAGCGTCCAAAGAACGGCCCAGGGGGTTGTATAAATGTTCCCAAACATCCCAAGAAGAGTCTTCTGGGTACACCTAAGGCCCCGGGGTTCCAACCTTCCCAGCATCCCAAGAACACTCCCGCGGGGCCATTTGAAGTTGCGAACTTCCAAACATCTACGCAGTTCGGAGCGTTCACGTCGATCCCTACTTCTCCCCAAGCTCAATATCTCCAAAGTCGTTGCTCGCCTCGTTCAAACAGCGCAGAAGACGTCGACATGAGGGACACGTTCGCGCAGAGACGATCCTCGCCTCCAGCTGAAGCCACTAGTGCCGCGCCTGAGCCACAAAAGGGCCCCGTGGAAGAAGTCGTCGAATATGAAAATGAGTTTGACATTAAAAAGTTGATAGAGTTGTTCGTTCAAGGCAAGGATATGTACGCCTACTTGTTCAAGAAAAAGGAGAAGCAATCAAATTGTAAATAAAGGGTCGCTAATTAAACGCTGATATTCTCTTGTTTTAGTGGACTGTGTAACTCTTTAACCTTAATTTCAGGACTGAACTAATTCATTCAACCAGCGTTCTAAGCTTTCTGCCTTACAGATCTTTCAGTTCTAACTCTCTTGTGCGTGTTAAGATCAACACAAGCGACGCCAAAAATGGTTAAACGCTCTAAACGGTTAAGATCCAGATCTAAATGTCAAAATCCAAGGATTGTACTACTTACTATCACTATTATTTTTGGACTGCGAGTCTTCATTCCGACCTAGCACCTAGCACCCCTTCCTTATGAGGGTTATGGATATTGATAAAAGTATAATCCATAGCCAATTCAACATTGATGTTCTGAAGTAAATCAATTTTATTGGCAGTGGTATTTGGAACGGAAATGAGTTGTGCGTTCTCTGATGGCCTCGTAGAGTTATTTGAAGCTGCTGACTTTCAAGTACCCATGCAGATGTGACCCTTTTCAAATACGTAGATTTTTGACCTCGTGAATAAGCTCGTCTTCGTCGCTCGGGAGCCTCCTGGGGCTGACTTGCGAACATTCGCACGTGGCCCACCAGGAATTGAAAGCCTTTTCACACATCCATCCTCTTCGCTTAGCACATTTCCAAGCAGGTGGCCCAGTGGTGTCGTTCTACAATAAGATGCCATAGTCTTGACTGACTCTAGGGCGGTTCTTATAAGAAGCGGACGAGCCGAGAAAGTGCCATTTTTGTGAATTAAAAACTTCTCAGCCTAACAGGACAGTTCACACTTGGCCCAATTCGTGTTCGCCGCTTTGATCGTGTTAATTGGCTCAGCGGTGGTCACTCATCGGGAATCCTCCAAAGCGGAGGTCGTCGAAGTGGTTAAGCGCGACTATCTTCGAAAGCCATCAAGGACATATGGTAATCCGAGTGACTAATTGGTCGTGGTGATTGGTAACAGATTGGCGGAGAATAGATTAATCTCCTTGCAGTGATCAAGTTTGAAACACAGTTCAAGTGAGAGTATAAAAGGGCTGTTAAATACGTTATCTTACACGGTGTTGCTAGTTTTATGTGCATGATTGAAAATTTTGCAAAAATATCTTCCATCTCCGATCTGGTCCAAATGACGTTTCCAGTTTCCTATGCTACATGATGTTCGCTGAGTTGGTCAGCCCCTAGCATCAAGAAAAGTCACGACAGTGACCCTTCCTCACTACGGACAAACAGCCCGTCACCACTCTCTGTTAAGCTGAGGACATCACACGTTGTTCCATTGGGCAACTCGCACCTCTTTGTTTCTCCAGGTCGCATCGAATTCGAGGATGCTCGCCACAATGGAAAGAGCTTCACACATGGTTCCGTTAATCCCAGGCAGGAGAAGTGCTTCACTAATATCCAAAACAACGAGTTCTTTAGAAGAAATGAACAATTAAGGGTATCAAACTGTCCGAAGAAGATCAATCCGTATATTGTTACCATAATACCGTACTTGTTACAGTACTCTTCAGATTAATTTGTATTCAGCATAAAGCTGGATGTCGTAACGAACAGATAAGCACTGAAAACCACAGGGAGCAGCTCAATTATTGCGCAATCCCTTCCACCCCGTTTGTCACAAACAAATAACGAGCGGAGCAGCACTTAACGAGCAATAATCCTTGTGTTGGTCTCGCGATAATCCAATCAATCTCGATGGCATGTGTTACATGTCAGTCGCACACAAAAGGGTCATTCATGCGTTTCAACGGCGTATTCATGTGCTCAAAGGGAATTCGCTGAAAAGACCGCTTTAGGGAAGCAAATTAAATAAAAAAAAGTTATTTTGATAGAACGAAAAGGAAGAAATCGGTTGTGCAAAAATTGCCCAAAACGACGATTGCAGAAAGGAGACAGACAGGAAAGGGGACTAGACAGCCTAGCGGGCTGTAAGCCGATTGCTGCTCCCAGTCAGCAGTTTTTCACTTTGAGTAGAGCTCGTCTCAAGTGGCGGTGGACAGCACTCTGCGACATCTCACTCGAAGCAACATGCACGTAAAGAAAGAGAAGCGAAACGGAGTAACTGCGAGAAGCGGAGTAAGATAGTCTGTGATTTGCGGGCAGTCATGGCCACTAACTCGTTTTGCAGAAAAAGAACTCGAAGGAAGGAACGGATGAGACACCGACATCGACGTCCAAGGAACCTGTGAAGTCGTTCATGAGCAGTGTTCACTCGTGTTCCATGGCCAGTGAGATTGCTGACGACGACACTATCCGTCTGAAACGTGTCAGCTCAAACGAGTGAGTTTCTTCGGTTAGGATATTGAGCAAGATTGAGTTCAGAAAAGGCGATCGAGGGAAGGCTGCAGATCGAGGCGAGGGAGCTGGTCGTAAAGGAGGCAAGGCGAAAGACGCTCATAAGAGTCATAAGAGTCATACGGTATGAGAAGGGGTCCTTGTCATTGCTATGTAATCGTTTCAGAAGAATCGGGCGAATGTCGTGATTCCACAATCGCAGCAACGTCCCATCCAGGCGAACCTTCAGGAGGACCCGAACACTTCTAGTGGCTCGGTCGGCCGCACGAACCCGGTGGCTCTCGTGACCGCTGTGCGCGAACGAAGTGCACCACCTCGAGCTGGAAAGGTACTCAAATAATGTAAATTAGCAGGGAAAACGCTGTGAGAGATCTACGAGCGTCTCCGTGTGTGATCCTTCTTCCTCTTTCCCTCTCACTAGGGTTCACTTGTTGGCTTTTAAATGTTCTAAAGTTTACGGAACGTGGCGATTTTCATGCACTTCTCTCGTAAAATTCTATTTGCTTACAGGCAAAGATCCCTTCCCGCCATCACCGAGATGACCCTCCCTCCGGTGAGGGGACGAATTCGCCCCCGACTACGAACTCCTCGAGCGTCTCGGCGACGTCGAAGCTTCCTCAGAAGAAGCATCAAAAGCCGTCGACGAAGCGGAAGACTCCGAAGATCCCCTCAAATCGCAAGCATATCAACGTTGATCGATCGGACATGACGCAGATGTCTCGAAGTTACCAATACGTTCGTTTATCACTTTGTTTTCGCTTTATCTTCTCTTATTTCTAGACTCTGACTTCCACCCAAGATGATTCAAATGACATTATCAAGTCGCTCAACAACGGACAGTATCATGGCCTGCTGAACTTCCCGATCCTTCAGAGTAGATTACGTGATTTTGTCGAATCGGTACGGTATTTCATTAGTGGGCTGCCTTGGTAAGAGTAACTTTAGTGCCGTAATGTAAAGATGGCGCAACTGAAGGAAGAGTACGAGAGGACGCGGACTGTGTTGCCGCAAAAAGGCTCGTACAAACATTTTGCCTTGACAAAGAATGACGGAAAGAATCGTTATAACGGTGAGCCATGGTGCGAAGGTTTGGGCTAATAACTCTGTTCCAGATGTCTACTGCATTGACAGTACGCGCGTCGTCCTTCGATATCCTCCTAACCGGGAAGACGACTACATCCACGCCAACTATGTGGTCGGCAGGAATCTCGAGAACACATTCATCCTCACGCAAGGACCCATGGGAAAGACGATCTGCGACTTCTGGCGAATGGTGTGGCAGGAGAAGAGTTCGATGATCATCATGGTGTGCGACAACATTGAGGAGGAAAAGAAGAAGTGTGCTAAATACCTTCCTGTGTAAGAGGATGCATCTCATATGTTTCGTGACCGCTGAATTGCAGAAGGGAGAAGTTCGCCGTCGCCGATCTAGTAATCCTGAAGAAGAGCGAAAAGCTGCACAATTGCGATCTGATCGAAACAAAGCTCGTCTTACAGCATGGAATAGAGCGTCATGAGGTGACCCACTGGAAATGGCTTGGGTGGCCCGATCACCAGGTGAGTAACTGGATTACGGTAGCTTTTCGACCACATAGTTTTCAGGTGCCAACGAAGGACATTCACGTCCCCTTCTGTCTCTTACAGCTGGCCCGTCCTTGCAAGAGCGTCATAGTGCACTGTTCGGCGGGCGTGGGTCGCTCCGGAACGCTCGTAGCCATGGAGCTGTGCCTGATGGACCTGCTACGAGGCGAGGATCTCAGCGTCAAGGATTGTGTGATGTATTTGCGGACGAGGCGGGCACACGCGGTGCAGACCTTCAGCCAGTACCTCTTCATCTACAGAGTGCTTATCAACCTCGCCGTCAGCTACAATCTCGTCTCCGAGGCGCAAATGCACAAATTCATTCAATCCTATGAACATCAGCTGAGCATCCCGTGATAAATAGGTGTTCTGTTGTAAATCGGTAATGTATTCCTTCCCGGTGTTCGTTGTGTTTGCGAGGACTGAGGCTCCTCATGGAGGTCTGAAGTTCCTTAGCGGACTCGCGTCGATTGTCTTGATTCAGCTGGATTCTCTCTGCAGACAAGGCTTTCCTTCTCAATTGCTCGGAATTTACTTCAACACCCACTCGGTAAAATGTTGAAAATATGGAAGTTGGAGCTCCATGGTCAAAAATCAATGGAAAGGATACGGTCTCATGCTGAGTAAGAACCGAAGATTCGATTATTGTTTGCAGGCTCCCAGGACCGGTTCATAATCGGTTAAGACGGCGCGTCCGAAAGTACAGAAACCACGATTTGTCGACTCCACTTAATCCAGTTTACGATTCCTCGCTGCACCTGCACTCCATCCAAGAAACACCGTTCCTTACCCCTCTCCTTCGACAAGTGCGTTAGCTGTTCTCAGGCACTTGTCCCCCCTCTGCTCCTCGGCCGTCCATCAATCGGAGCGGCAACAGCTAATTGCTCTTGTTCTCCCTCTCGGTTGACTCGTCGCGAAAACTCGAAGGTCACCGCCGACACCTTCTACTCCGCTGTGATTGGTTTGAAATCCGATCCAGCGACGACGGAAACACTTTCCAAACAGGGCGCGGCAGTGTCAAGACAAACACGAACTTGTCGAGTTGATTGACCGTTGCGTCATACATAAGTACGGCGAAGGGACAAAGTTTGTGATTGAGACGAGTTGGGAAAGTTGAGAAGAAAATTGAGTGCTACCAAGAAGGCCACGGAGTAGTAGAATAACAGTAGAATAACACAACACGATTCAACAATGAATGAAATTCAATAGATTTCCGAGCTTCCGAGAAAAAAAATAAGCGATACAAATTTAGAAATGGAATACGTAGACGCGATTGCACTCCCATAGAAGATAAAATGGTATGTGTGTAGCAGCCAAACTTTCAAAAATTTAACTTTGAAACCAAAAGAGAGCCGTTAATTTCCTAGTGGGATATCTTACACAAACAGCGTTGCCAAAAATACTATTATTTTTAGCCCCTGAGTACAATATAATCCGATTTATGATGTTTATGATGAACGTGAGGGGTAAATGAGGAGGGGTGGGTGTTGCAGGGCCAAAAATAAAATTGGGAAAGAGCAAAAAGTTACCCCACTGGAGGCAAAAAGAGAACCAGAAAGCACTACATTGAAAAGAAACACTACATTTTGCTGGCAAAAAATCTGTTGCTTGTTGCTTGCAAAACAAGTAAACTCTGGTTCGCAGCTTACTTAACAAAAATTAAACGTTAAGGAATAAAACATTCGATCTGCCTCTATTTTTCATAGAACTTCTAAAGGCGTATCCCAACATTTAACCACAAAAAGTGTACGGTAACTGCATGGACGATCGATCACCCTTTGTCTTTTCCCACAGTGGCGTGCTAGGAAAACAAGTTTCTATTCTTCACGGGACTGCCCTTCGCTTCATCTTTTTATTTGCTCGTGACATAGGCATTTATCGTATATACAAATACTCTCAGCTCATCGAGTTAACATCTCAACAATGATCACATAAACTCCACTGGAAACCCGTCGGCTAAAGCATTCCCTCCGTGTGCACCTCCTCACTGGATCCTCGCGCCTTGTGTGAAGTACGCGTAGTCCAGCTCTGGCTTGGGCCCGTAGTTAAACGAAGATGCGAAGTTGGCGAAGTTAGGAATCTGAGGGGGCGAGCTGAAGCTCTGCTCCATGGAGGGCGTCGACGCGTTCCCCGAGTCGGAGCTCTCGTCGTGGAGTAGGTCGGGACTCGCGCTGATCGACGTAACGCCGCCGTTTTGGTGCACCTGAAGGCAAGAAGTCATCAATCGCGAAGAAGGATGCGGTCGTTAGTGCGCACGCGACCCCGACAAAGGGACGCGCGCCATAAAAAACGACGCAAAAACGGGGTACTGTAGGCTGGTGACGAGGGTGGACATCGGCAAAAAGCGTAATTAATTAAGGAGAAGTTGAGTAATTTGGAGCCAGGAAAGGGCAAAGAAAGTGGGTCAAGTGGAGCACAGTGAGGGGGTGAAATTAAATTAAAACAGGACAAGGATTGATGAAAAAATGGGAAGGAGAAAGAACTAGGACACTTAGCCAAGGAAATTTTTGAGGAAAAAGGGCTGAAATAAGATCTGGAAGAAGCGATCTTAATACACCATGACTTTAAGTCAATAGGACCTAGTACAATGAGTCAAAAATCGTTCACACAATTGTACAATTTAAAAGTATGTTCATATGCACTATAAATGATGCCGTTCCGATTAATTACAATAGGTCGTCACCGTTTAGAATTGAGGCACGACGAAAACGGCCAGCTCATCGCGGAAATGACGACGTTAACAGGTTACGGCGAAAAAGGACAGAATGGCAAAAATTATGCCGTATTAAAAAATCTTTTAAACGATCAATCCTAGGAAAAAATCACAAACAAAAAACGACAAGATTTGCGAATGTTTTAAAGTTTAAACATGTGCATTGAATATGAATATCTAAATATAAGACTGGTCGAGCCTATTGGAAATTGAAGAAGATACATATACAAAAATGCTAGAAGCTAAAGAAAAATTAATCACTAAAAACGGCTAAGATCTGAAGGAAAATTGAAAGCTAGAAAAAATTATAAGAAAAAACAGTGAAGAAAAAAACAGCTAGCAAAATAACTTTGGAGCCAAACTGTCATTCTGTCGGATCCAAAAATTAAATTCTGAAAAAAATAGTATTCCAAAAAATTTGGGCCAGTTCCAAAAGAAGTTTGCTAAGGAAATTTGACGGGTTTTGCGCATTAAAAATAATGAACAAAACTTAGTAAACAGCGGTATACTATTGATATACGCTACTGTTATGATTCTATTGATACAAAAATTTTTGGACAGTTCTCCCCTGACCCCTTCCACCTTGTCCGCTTGCGCAACGGGCCACACATCCCGCGAATTCCCGCACTTCGTCCACAAAGAACGCATCGGACCGCGGCTATCAGCGACCTCGATCGCAGGCGCTCATCTCGCTCTGCTTCACTTTCGGGATTATCCGCTCCTAATCCCCGACTTCTGGATGTCTGTCCAAAATCAGATCAACTCCCCCACTCACCTTGAGGTGTTTCCTCAGCGACGACGGGTGTGTGTAGGACTTGTCGCAACCTTTGTGCTTACACACGTACGGCTTGGCGTTGGTGTGCACGTGCATGTGCTTCTTGCGGTCGGAGGAATTGGCGAATCTTCGGTCGCAGCCTTTTTCCGTGCACATGAAGGGCTTGTCTCCTAAAAGGACAAACATTGGTCTATGATCTAGAAGGATGAAGATGAAGTATATGGGCAAAAATCTAATTTTTAGCGCTTTATATAAAAGAATCGCCCCAAATCCAGAAAAAATGCACATATAAATTCCCAGAAATAATTTTCAAAACAAGCAAGAATGAAGTTTGGTGGAAGTGGTGTAATTGAAATGTAATTGCAAAAATTAAATATATCTGGAATGTTTCTTATTGCGTTTATTGGTTCCACATCAGTTTTAAATAGCAGATATTCGATTACATTACTCTGAAATACAACACTGAACCTAAGTTAAGGAAATAAAAAAATTAAAAAAATTTTCCAACAACATGACCACCATCTGGAGAGAGTAAAAATTTGATTTCTGATCGCTCGCATTAGTATACAAATTTATTCTGCAGACATATGGTAAGTGCCAAGCATAGTAATGCTGGATTGTGTTATCCTAGTTGCGAACATAGGGTGATGAGAAGGACAAAAATTAAAAGAATCATACGTAAATTACAATCAATTTAAACTCTTCTCCTGCAACACTATTCCACCCTCTATCATCCCCAAATCGTGGCAATATGTTGCCTGCTTTAAATTTTCTTCCAAGAAGTCAATTGTGCGCCCAAGGTAAGAGGGGGAAAGAGGGAAAAGGACAACGCGAGATAATTAGGGCCGCGACTGGGCACACAATGGAGAAACGATTTGTTCGAACGAATTGCAATTATCGACTCGTATAATTATAGATCGACTTGAGTGTTCCGTTTAGGCGACGCACAGGAGACGGCGATCGATCGCGCGATAGGATTTGGACTAAGAGGTGTGAAGGACGGGATTAGAGAGGTTACTGTTTCTGAAGTACCAAAAATGAGCCTGCAGAGAAATAGAGATGACGTTACAAAAATAGTGATAAAGAGATTAAAACTGCTGATATACGGTGTATCATTAGTCGTGCAAAAATCCCGACCTTTCTGTTTAAAATCTTGTTGAAGCTAAATAAGAATCAAAGCTTCCATTTGAATTTCAACGATTAATTTAATGAAGCAAATGGAGACTGCGACTGGCAAAAATCATCATATGCAGATTTAAAGTTCAGATAGTTGTAAATTTCCAAGTTTGATAAGTTTATGCACTGAAATACTGTATCCACATAAGCGACAAAAATAAAGATAAAGTGATTAAAACGATATGTCAGTAAGCGTGGAAAAATCCTGGCCTTCTAAATTAGGACCGATTTTTGTTTTTTAAATCTAAAGTGGGAAATTAGTGTTTCCGATGTGCACTCCATGACCGAAAATCGGTGTTAATTCGCAGTGTTTAATTATAATGACAAGCTGGTTTAAGGCGATAACATTTCCAATTTCAACAATTTTATGTCCATTTCTGTGGATTCCACATATGCATTAAATTAAGCTGTCAATGCAGTAAATAAACAGGATCTGATGTATGTTCAAGCTGCACATAATAAAGCTTGAATGTTCTTGACTTCTTTCAAAAATATCAAATAAGTGTTACATTCATATATCCCAACTGATAAACTTGTTTTTTTGCTTCACCACGGATACAATCTCAGTCTAACGCTAAGCCCTAAAAAAGGAAAAAAAAATTTCCATGGTTAACCTGGCAAGTTTTTTCGTCGTCCGAAAGCTCAAAAATACTGTAAATCCACTTTTCAAACGCAAACCAGTCCGAGATTTAATTAATCATCCAATTATTTTGGCCGTTATGCAAATTTCGCGTCTTCCCACACCAACTGCGATTTCGCATCTCTCAATCTCTCGCCATCTGGATTTGGACGAGCGCGGTTGGCGATGACGAGGTGTCGACGTCACTGCCGCCTTGGAGTACGGTAGCCGCGCGCGTGCGAGAGGCAGAGACAGATGGGGACGAGAAGAGGGTGGGGCAGGTGCGGGCGACAATCCAATCGAGTTTTCGGTGTTATGATGATGTTACACGAGGGGAGCAGGATTAACGGGATTATGTAAGTGACATTTAACACCTTGCGAAGGGTCGCTGGAGTCATGGCGAGGGTCAGGAAGTTACGAAAACAAGCTGTGGCTCGCGGGCGGAGCGAGGAGGATTTGAAGAGAAGGAAGGGAGCGACAGTTCTTACAACAAAAGTAGGCATTGTATTGCCCTATCCTAACCAAGTCCAGGAATCTCATGAAGCCCTCCGCAATATATCTTCTAGGCTTCTAGCTCTAGCAAGGAGAATATACCTTAATTATTCGAAGACAGGGAAAAAGACCGGTTACTACAAAAATAGTTATGATACCGTATTACCCTAACCAAGTCCAGGCACCCCCATCAGGTCATCTAATACACCCTCTAGTTATGGCTTCTAGCTCCAGTTAGAACAACAAGAATCGAAGGTTACAATCAGTTACCTAATCGCACTTGTTCCGACCACTTCTAAGCCCCCCAATTATCACGGCCATATGCTCGACGCCCGCCGTGCAAAACGGCGGCATCTAAGCAAACAGCTCCCGCTCGTTCGCACATCGGCCCGCTACTGCCCAATCAACTCAAACAAGGTCATCCACACTTGATCGCTGTTTGTCGAATTCGCAGTTTTGCCGAAAGAGGAAGAGAGCTTTCAAGGTGGCAGTTTTGCATTCTCTTTGGTAGAAAAACTCATATCCAAAATCCAAAAATATTTATAAGACTCTACGATGGAAAATCATAAAAAACGTCAAGCAAAAATTAGCAATAAGAATTTTCTTAATTCTTAGTGACCTTGAATAAATAGAGTTATTTAAAAGTTATGCTTATGATTGAATTTTCCTCCTTCAAAAATGTATCTTATTCACAGACTCAGGGAAAACCGCTCACAGATTACAAACCTTTCCAGGACCTTTGTTCTCAAACTGCCTCCACAAAAATAACTGAACACAACGAAGAAGAAACAACATTTCGTGACACGTCCTTTACATTGGCATTTAGCTTATTTGCAAAAGAATTTGTCATTCCAAAAAGTTGATAAACTTGTACAAAAATCAGGAAAAAACACAAGCTGTTAACAACCCTCGACACGATTCCAGAGCACTTGCACAAACCACTCCTAAGACCCTTCTTCTGCCTTTTGAAAAACGATAAATCGCCGTCGCCGTTAACCGCGAAGTTACAGTCACCTAGGCGCTTTATTATGCAAATGCGCGCGCGCATTAGGGTCAGTCGCAAATCAAACCGAGGAACTTGTTTTCGCGTGCCTCAGCCGCATGCAAATGAGTCTCGGCTACTCACCGGAGTGCGTCCGCTGGTGGATCTTGAGGTTCTCGCTGCGCGCGAAGCTCTTCTTGCACTGTTCGCAGTGGAACGGCTTCTCGGTGGTGTGCACGCGGATGTGGTTGATGAGCTTGTAGCGCGCCTTGAAGGCTCGGTGCTCCCGCTTACACTCCTTCCACTGGCACACGTGCAGAGCGAGCTCCTGGCCGCCTACGTGGTCGTTGGTCACGTGGTCCGCCAGGTCCTTCACCGAGTAGAAACTCCGGCCGCAGATCATACCGTGGCCGTTCTGGAAATGGCGGAAATATACTGCAAACATTTAGATCTTATACTAAAACTCCATAGATCGACAGAATGCGGCAAGATTTGAGAGAAAATGGAAAAAAAGATTTTTAAAAGTTAAGTGAAGACAGCACCTTATTGCAATTCGGTTTTGTCAAAAATAATTCAAGGAGATTAACAGCATTTGCCTTCTGCTTTCGGCCAAAATTTGAAAAATTTATTCACAAGGTGAAAAAATAAGTTACTGTTAGAATAACACCATTAGACTGAACTAAGAGAATTACAGAATAATCTGCAAAAATTTTTACATTTTGCCCGGAACAGAAATTGTAAAACCAACAACAAAATCAACAAAATCAGATAATCTTGAGCACAAAAAATCTTAGGAAAGCAATAGAGAAAGTGAGATATAGATTGTTGAAAGATTTAAGATCATTGGGCGGTTCTGGCTCTGTTCAAAAATTTAAATAGAACATGCCTTATCCATAATATCCTTATCCATAATAAAAAACTTGCTCCCAAAAAAAGGCTAATAGGAAATTGTTTCAAGAACCCCTTTTCCGGGTGTGCATTCGAATCTCTGATTAAGGCAGATCTGGTCATGTGACTCATCCTCCTGCAAACGAGCACTTAACGCATAACGTCCAAATAAAGCCAATTGCAAGGACTAAATCTCGGACTAAAGACTCACGACGACCCAGGCGCAGAGAGGCACTTCGGAATCCTTGAAAGCTCCCGGCGCGACGGCGCACTGTGCAGCTGCCGGGTGCGCGAACCCGTACGGCAGGGTGTACGGTCGCATGCCGTAGCTGAAGTGGTTCTGGTGGTGTGCCTTGAGCACGTCTTCCGAGGAGGGCGCCCCTCCGAAGTAGAGATCGGCCGACGGCGTTGAGGGGTAGGCTGAAATCGGGCGGCTAACAAAGCCACTTGGCGTCGGGAACAGACCTCCGGGAAACGGCATCTGCGGGGCCGTCGGGTGCCCGCCGCCATAGTAGTTCTCCAGCTGGCTACTGTAATCGGCGGGCGCCGCCGGCGTAGGCACCAGCTCCTGTGGCGGCGGGAACATCGGGTAGGGGTGCCCGGGCGGCATGCAGTGGGCACTGATCATAGTTGTTAAGAGGCTCGTAAAAAGATGCTCCTGAGGGAGTGTGGTTACGGGATGGCAGAGGTATCGGAGGACCACCAACCGAAAATCTCTCTACGGGAGGCAACAATAAACAAATCCCACCGTGTCGGAGGGGCGCGGCCAGTGCCGTGGGCGGGGCACACTCCCATTGGCGCGCGTGCGCCTAATCGGCGAAGCGCGCCGCCGCCGAATTTCGGAATTCGGACTCGCCGCAGGGCACCGCGGGGGACAATACGACCCGCCGGGTGAATAGGTAATGACATTAGAACGGACGCGCCGCGCTTTGAGCAAGCCGACAGTCACGGGAGCTGTGCAGGTGCCCGCTCCCGCGCTCCTTTCGAGGCGCCTCTCCTCGTCCCGCTGCCTTATCTCCTCATTTGCATTTGTATGCCCGATCCTCGGAACGATGGAGACGGTAAATTTGATTTGTTCCTTTGGGGTAATACCGCCTTATTGTATTTGGAAAATGCTGCAGTGTAAAGCCAAAAATTCTTAGGAAACAGTATTCATAAAAATTAGTCAATACTGGATTACATTGTGTAAGTCGAACGATAGAATCACAGCAATAGATGAAGTGCCCGTCAAAACTTTAGGCCACCCCCTTCATCCGCAATATGTATAACCAACCCAAAATGCTCAACTTTCTGAGCGTGTTGGGGCAAATGATTAGATGGTCAGAAGTTCTGGGTACTTTTTAAAAGCCGTTAAATAGCTATTGGTAATGTTCTCCATGATTGTTAGTGTGGTCATTAAAAAGAACCATTTAATTTTACACGTGCAATTTTACATGTTTATAGCTACAAATTGAAGCTAAAGATAATACAGAAAAATAGCAGGCCCTTGTTTTTGAATTGCAAAAATATGTTCCATATGTTCGCTCTGATATAAGCTGCTCGAATATGTACAAATTCTAAGCCTATAAAAGGAAGCAAATGCCATATCTTCTTAAAAATGAAGTCCGGTTTTTCATTTCACGATTTTAACCTCCTTGGGGTGTTACAAAACTCATAATGGTGCAAAAATTTCATCCCGTTTGCTCATCCATGGAATAATACACATCGATTAAGCCACATTAATTGTGATTGTTAATGATAATACAAAACAAAACAATAAGAAGATTCTCTCACAAAATGCCAAAAATTGCGTCCAGTCATTCTAAATGGTAAATATCGACCCTTATCCAAAACATCCTGTTTATTGATTTTCTTGTTTTAATGTCATTAGACGCACCACTGAAGGCCAAAAATTGCTACTTCTTCTCAACGAATGCACCAGGCGTCAGTTTAGCGCTTTCTTGTCAGTTTACCGGCGGACTCAAGACAAAAATTAAAAAAGATATAAAATATTATGGAAGCTAACCTTGTCTGCGAGGACATCACAAAATTTTGACTGAATTGCATATTCCTTGAACTATGCAAGGAAAACCTGAAATATCCATGAGTAAATGATTTTTAACGTTTTATTGATATGGACAATATATGAAATAAAAAAGAATAAAAGCAAAATGTTATTGAAAATGATTGCCATAGAAAATCCAAGACAAAAATTTAATATTTATGTTCTTTAACTGTGGAAACATTTTTAAATTACTGTATAGACTACACTGTGATCAAATTTTTTGGTATACAAAATTTTTTTCCAATATTGTAGAACAGACAAAGGTAAAGACAAATTTTTAGAAGTTGGTAAAGCTCAGAAAAACCTTTCGCCGCGGCAATCAAGAGGGGACGCTGACAGGTGGGATGGTAACGCGGACAGTTACAGAATCCGAATTCTTGAAAATGAAGTTCTCTGCCGAAAGACAACAAACATTCCACTATCAACAACAATGCGCTTGGAAACAAAGATTCATTCCAGTGCACATGGAGCGAGCAAGAATTGTGGCACAGGCGGAGAGAGGAAAGAAAAAAGGACATCTTCTTTCGGTCACAAGCACATTACTCCATAGGAAATCTGCCCCTGGGAATGCGGAACCTTAACCACTTACCGATATCCGTAGAAGAAAAGAGGGTTCGCAGCCCAAAAGTGCGAAGGGTACATGGCGCGAAGAGGCTTTGAAGGAGCGAAGCGGCGTCAAGAGGCTACTTTCAGGCTGCGAATTGGCCGGAGAGGTTATGGAGACGTGCGACTAACGGGGTACGAACGGTGCGCGAAGCGGATTCCGCGCGATGGCGGCGGTGATAAGAGACAGAACCTACTATCATAATATTTACGGATGATTTATGCTCGCGCCGACGATAATTACCAGTTTGACACACGCCGTTGACACCTTTGCGGTCGCCGCAGCCGGGACCGTAGTGTGCGGCTACTCGCCCAAGCTGGACTACAACGCTTTCTTTGTTGCGGTGCAGTGTTGCAGGATTTATGAAGTTTGGATAATAGTCGCGAGTAGATGTACAGTAGTTCCACATGTATTTTACGTATTATTGGGTTGATGCATAGAAGATGTCACATTATTTCACCCAATTTGAAAATACGACATCTCCTATGCATCAAACTAATATTTGTCATATACATCCCCAAGTAGTGTTTGCTAAGTGATCCGCTCCCTGGAACATTTTAGATGTAGATTTTTGAGGATATGGAGCGAAAAATATCAGCAATTTTTTCAATGTTGAATACAGTGATGCAAACTCCAAACCGAAAATAGTGCACAAAAACAAGTGCATCTCAAGAATTCTGATTTTTGCTCAATTTTCCAAGCAGTTCGGCTGCTTTCCGTCCCCTTGTTCCACATTGGGATCCTACCCTTAGATGGTGGTAGCTAATAGCTTGCTTTTGCTCGGGTAAAAACCGATAAAAACTACTACATTATTTTTTTTGTGTGTGGGCCTTCCGGGGATCAAACTTCTGGAAAGGCAAATTTGCACATTCAAAGTGTTTTAGTGCAGTAGGAAAAAGCATGTTAAACTCAGCATTTTTTTGCAAAATAATTTGAAATGTAATGTTGATTAGAATGTTACTTATTTTCTACATAATTTTTGGAAAGCCCAGGACTCAACAAATTTTAGCCGGTTTTCTAACTTTAGACATAGATTAAACGGAAGATCATGCCGTTTCACTCCATAAACTAATAAACTAAATGTTCATTTGTTCTGTTTGTTTTATTTCAGAAATATAAACGTATCAAGATTTGACATTTTTAACACTTGGACCGCAAAGACGCTATACAGTACTCTTCTATCAGAAGACCGTATGCTTCTGTTTCCCTGTGCTCGTTTCAAAAATTTTATGCAAACATTGGCGACATTCTGTTTTGTAATACCGATGCTCTGGATTAGGATACTTTGTAATTTATGATTTCTGTGCAGAAATAAATGACTCTCTTTTTCAGATGGTGCTAATTGCAACCCCTTTAAAATTTTGCAGATGTTCTTACATTAGATTACTTTTGGAGTTAGTCGCTAAATTTATTTCAACCTACAATAATACTCCCAATCTGACTACTTTTTTTTTTCGGATGGTCTTAGGAGGTCCATCTATCGTATACAATCGATTCATCAGTGGTTATTCATTTGCTTCGGCGTCGTTTAAGAGCTTTTTTGTACATAATATTGATACGATGAAACCAAACACGTTGCTATCTACGTGCATAAGGTGATCTGAGCAATTTTTCAATCATTACATTTTTGGAAGTTCCTTCTTCTGGCATTTTTTCGGCTTTCCATCGGGCTGGATTAAAAGTCGAGCATCGCGATATCTCCCAATTCTTGCTTCCTACGCTCTTCGGCCCTCTAAGAGAGCTCTTGTACACCCTCTCGACGTGTGTTCCTTTGCTCCTTCTTCTCATCACCCGACTCAGAGTCTCTGTTTGTTAAATTTCTCTTTTTCAGAGCGACGCGTCGATCGTCCGCGAAATCGCATAAGAACTCTGCTCCGCCAAAATTGGAATGTCAATCTTCACTTGTTTGCTCTCAATCACCGTCTTCTCCGCTACCGTAATCCCATCAATAATCGCCTCGGCGGCTCCGTGTTGCGAAGTCGGCAACCGGTTCGCGTCTCGCCTTTTGAAACGCTCCGCCATCCGATTCGATCCGACGACCGAGGGAACGGAAAATAGACGTCGCCGAGTTGTGCGTTTTTATAGACTGCACGGCTACGGTAGTCCTCGACTGTCAGCGGGGCGTCGTGGAGGGGTGACCCTGTTAGGGCCAATTGACGTTGCATGTAACACATGCCATCGAGATTGAGTGGATTGGCCGGGCCAACCGCGCGGGTTATTGCTACTTGAGTGGAGTTCGATATTTGCTTGTGACAGACGAGAGATCCTGGATGGGAGAAGCTGAGCTACTAGGTGTGGAAAGTGATCAGTGAGAGGAGATACTGCTGTGCTTTTTTGAGGCAAATGACACCACAGGGCCTGGGATCGTTAACCTTTAGGGCTTGAGCATTTCTGCAACGGAACTACGTGTATCCACATCTTGAAAAATTGAAACTGAGGCACGAGATGCGGGGAGGTGAGGGTGACCTGATGGAAAAGAGTCGTGCAGATTTGAGGCGATCGAGAAGCGCATTAAGTCTACATTACGAAATATGGCATGGAACTGTTTTAAATGCATAGATATGTGAACCATGTTCCGTAGCAAATTAGCTTGCCCAGTAGAGCAGAGTCGTTCGGATTCCTGTCTTTTCATCCGCATATCTACAGTGATACAATTACTACTGATCATCAGGCTATCAGAGATGTTTTCCTCTAATTTTTGAGCCGACGAAGTGCGTACATATTTTTGCAATGCGTATCGTATTTTTGCTCCATTAATGTCATTATTAATTCACTATTAATGTCGAGTCCATTGCATGTTCAAGTCATATCAAAAACTGATTTATCGTATCAAAACATGGGAGGTTCAGAGGTTACGCTTGGACGGTGATTATTTCGTTATTTTTGAAGCTAACACATTGGCACAAAATAGGCCAGTGAAATATGTAAGCTTTACAGATCCACTCGACGGACTTAAAAGTGGAGGAATTTCAATAGATAAGTACAGAAATATATACGTTTGATTTATGAGAATAATTGTTATTGAAATTGATCTTATTTTGATTTTTTCATCGCTACTATTGAAAGATATCAAATTTTTGCTTATGATCTCAGACAGTTTTTTCCAAGAAGCTCTCCGAAATTCGCGAGAGAAACTGTGAAGGTGTAGGCGGGATGAGCGGAGATGATCCTCTAAACTGCGAAAAGAGAGAATTGAGGATTTCAAGTGGATAAGTGCGAACTTCGTTCGACCAACTGCACGAGGAGATCATGTGGGGCATGTGGGGCAAACTCTGAACGGTATACGATGATACTGACGAGCAATGTTCGTGGGTGAGGTAATTTTCCGAATTTTGGGAGTGGGTGAATTTGATAGGTCTCGATGCACATAGTCACAATTGACAACTTTTAGCTGCCATCTGCCCGAATTATGGGGAATCATGTGGGGAAAATTCTAATGGGTAAACAATGAAATTTTGAGATTTTAGGATTTACTGCATAGTAAAGTTATGCTGAATTTTGAAAGTTCATTTTATCCTTTAAGTTACATCTGGTGTTCCCTAATGTTCGTGAACAAACATCACTATTTGCGTCTATTTTTCCACACAAAAGAACTCCTCTGAAGTTCATGAATGTCTAATGAAAACTACTAACTAAGTTTTAGGTCATCTGTTCAAGATATAAGGTATGTTCACGCTCTTTTCAAAGGTAACCTTGGCTGACCTTGGGCGGATGAAATCAAGACCAACGCCGACTGGGCTTTCAGTCTGCTCATCGAGTCGGTTGCAAAAACGTGGGAAACGTGTTTTCGATTGTTTACAAATTAAAGCCTATGCACATAACGTCCAACTGCATGTTCTCTATCCTTTAAATGGACGAATCTCTAATTTCCATCTCCGTTAGCTTGCTTCTCTATGCTCACAAGTGGCACAGATCGGCCTCTATCATGATTCACATACAGTATCCTCGATTGAAAACTGTGAACCTGCTTCCATCATGGCAAGCACCCGTTGCGTCGTAAAAAAACAAAGAGGTGCGAGTTGCCCAATGGAACAACGTGTGATGTCCTCAGCTTAACAGAGAGTGGTGACGGGCTGTTTGTCCGTAGTGAGGAAGGGTCACTGTCGTGACTTTTCTTGAAGCTAGGGACTGAAGGTTTTATTCCATAACATGGAACATTGTTCAAGCCAAATGGTGTGTCTAATCTTGGCGCACAAAATCGATAAAGTAAGTTTTCAGCAAAGGTTATTATCATCCACGGAGTGCGAAGGAAAAGAAAAATATACCACAGAAACTGGATGCTGTGGAGACAAGAAGGAGACTTTCAAACTATTGTGGGTTTTCTGGAAGATAGGAGCTAACGGAGCCAGCAGGCTCACAACACTTGCACAGTCCTGAACTCTAATACAAATGATGTGATTAATATTTTTGGGCCATTTTGGATTACCATATGTCTTTGATGGCTTTCGAAGATAGTCGCGCTTAACCTCTTCGACGACCTCCGCTTTGGAGGATTCCCGATGAGTGACCACCGCTGAGCCAATTAGCACGATCAAAGCGGCGAACACGAATTGGGCCAAGTGTGAACTGTCCTGTTAGGCTGAGAAGTTTTTAATTCACAAAAATGGCACTTGCTCGGCTCGTCCGCTTCTTATAAGAACCGCCCTAGAGTCAGCCAAGACCAAGGCATCTTACTGTAGAACTACACCACTGGGCCACCTGCTTGGAAATGTGCTAAGCGAAGAGGATGGATGTGTGAGAAGGCTTTCAATTCCTGGTGGGCCACGTGCGAATGTTCGCAAGTCGGCCCCAGGAGGCTCCCGGGCGACGACGACAAGATTATTCACAAGGTCAAACAATCTCCAAAATCAGAGTTTCTGACGGTCAGGGGTCAGATCATTCAAACTACAGTACACGCTACTGTACACAATCATCCTCGAATTCGTTGCGACCTGGAGAAACAAAGAGGTGCGAGTTGCCCAATGGAACAACGTGTGATGTCCTCAGCTTAACAGAGAGTGGTGACGGGCTGTTTGTCCGTAGTGAGGGAGGGTCACTATTGTCATTTTTCTTGAAGCTAGCGACTAACAGAAAAAAATAGAGATGCCATTCTAACCAAATCAGAGGTAACAGCTTATCTGTTTCATATTTTTGAAATTTTATCACAAATACGAGAGTGTGGAAGTTGTTGTTGAAGGCAAGAAAGCGACAGATTTCGGAATCCTACAGCTGCCGGTCAAAATGTATTATTATATTTTAAGAGTTCGATTTCCCTGATTTCCCTAGTCCCGATGGACCTAAACAACGCCCATCCGTGATTCAGTGATAACAGTGCTGTCCACACGTTGCTCAATTAACGAGCGTGTCCGTGGTGTCCTTGATGGAGTCCAAGGATAGTCGCACTCAACCACTTTGACGACCTCTGCGTTGGAAGAAAGCCGATAAGCGCTTACCGCTGAGGCAATTAACACAATAAAGGCGATGTTTAGCTTAGGTGTTAGCGCTTTCTTTCTCTCGTGCGCGTTCCGCTTCTACGCGACTACATTTTTGGAAACTTGTCTATTGGACAAACTGTTCCATTTTGTGAATTTTTGAGAACTGGGAATAAGTCCAGAAGACGCTTTTAAGAATTTTGGACAATGTGATGAAAATGTCCCATTCAGAAAAGCAAAAATCATTGTATTTCACCACTCATTGCTTCGATTTTTCAAGCAACACAAACTTTGTCTTTGGAATAGCGTGGAACGGGCTGTATGGTAATTTCTAGAAATGTGCGAAAACGAGCGTGAAATGTAAGGAGATGGGATTCCTTCTGCAATCAGCAATTGTGAGTGCTACTCAAAAATGAAGCATCAATTGTGGTCTTAACATGGAAGCCTGTAACAACTGTTCTATGAGCATTACGAGCGGGTAATTCTAGGATCTGCGCTCTCCGGGACGATCTGTACTGTAACCACCCAGCTGTCTTATGATCCTTTCCCCATATCTGTGGCCTAGGTACATGACTGGCAAAAATCAACTAATTTACAAAATGTGAATAATCAGAGAATGCTCGAACCATAAGCCAAATACAGATATGAAGTCATTTTTGTAGTTGATTTTTTAAACCCGTTATCATGTTAAATAACGTCTAATACACCGCGTTGAAGTAGCGTTCCAGGACATTCACACCTACTTAATGTTTTTATTACCGTATGATACAGTTTCTCTCTATAAATCATTTGCATATCGGAGAACACACTGAGTGAGTGCAGTTGGAGGCGAATAGTCCGGGAAAACGAACGTTCTCGAATAAATTACAAACAGATGTACACAAGTGGACGATCGAAAGAGCGGCGGGTGATCGGTACGGGACCCAGGTCAGTGCAGCGAAGCTCTGAGCAGGCCGGCGCTCGGACTACCGGCGTATATCGTCGGCGCCTCGCCTTCGGTGGCAAGGATGGAGTTGGCACCATTGTCCGGGATCATGAAGTCCACCCGCTGCCATTGCGGCTTCGGCGCGTCGAGACCCACCAGCGCCCACACTTCGCCGTTGAACGTCGAGTCACACATGCCCTTCAAGCAGGCGCCCGAGATGTGTAGCCAGCGGTTGCCGGCGACGGCGGTGCTCCGCGCGCCCGTGAAGCTGAATGGCGGCTTCGGCGTGCTCGGGTTGATGACGTCGTCGGGATTGATCACCTGGACAGGGGAGAGTTGAGAAGAGGTGAATTATGATTTGTCTTGACAAATTTTTGCCATAAGTGCTTAGGCTCAGAAGGAAGGTGTTCAAAAATTTGCTATTGGGTTGATGCATGGAAGATGGCGGTCCATTGAAACCTTATTTATATCTCATAGGAACAACATTAAGGTTCAACATAAGTACCATTAGCCTCTACAAGTCTTCCTCAATTTGTGGCCCAAAGGTGGATCCCAAGCTCTTAGAAAAAGGGATATTCCAAGTCGAAACAAATTTGCAACTTTTTTTTGGATGTCTTTATTCGAATGAAATCTTTGTCATTGAAATTCGTTTCATATGAGGTTGAAATGACAGCATACTGACAGGGCACGATCTGGGCAAAATTATATGTGCAAAAATGTAGAGTTAAGAAAAGGCCAAATTTGATCAACCCAATAATTTTTGCTAGCTTACCTTTGTTTCAAGAAAAGACAATTAATTGAAAACTGCCTTCTTAGAACCACGGAGATAAATCTTGTAAACAGTATGTATTTTACATTATTTTAGAGTACGTTTTGTCAGCTTTAAAAATAACAAAATTAATTAGACTTTTCGTTCTTAATCTTAATACCCGATGAATCTGTTCTGGTCGATGCGGCAGGCTTTTAAGGTACTCTATGAGGAATAGTTTCTAGGCCTTTTTGATCATCCATGATACTTGAAGATAAATTTTTGCAATATCTATTTCCCTACCTCGATGGCCTCGGCCTCTCCGTCGTTCACGTCCACTCTGATGACGAATCCGCTCTCGAACATGAACCCGCAACCGTGGACGCCGCCCATGATGAGCACTTTGCCGTTGTAGTAGGCCGCCTGGCAGGGCTGCACGCGGCGGAAGTTCGTGTGGTCCGGCACGTCGGCCACCTTCTTCACCGTGCACCGCTTCTCGTCGTGGTCGATGGAGAGCGCGTGCACGCGGATCATCCGGTCCACGAAGGTGACGATGTACTTGGAGTGGCCGTCCTCGCCGTCCACCAGGAGCACATGGTGCTTGGAGCTGTCGCCGTCGGCGCTGTAGATGCTGGAGCCTTCGTCCGCCTGGAGCGAGTTGACGGACGTTACTGGGCCAGCTACCGTACCTCGACGATGCTGTGCTCCTTGAAGTGACGGTCCGTCTCGTCCCACTCGAACACTTTGCCGAAGTGGACGCCGCCGAAGTGCGTGTAGAGAAGGAGGTAGACGCGGCCGGCCAGCGTGAACAGCGCCTCCTCCATGTTCTGCGCCCGGCAGATGGAAGGGAACGGCGCCGGCGTCTCCCACTTGTTCGTCACTGTGTCGAACACTGCGTAGAGACCGCCGTCGAAGGAGACGTGGTGGCCCCAGTTGTAGCAGTGCTGGTTCACATCTGCAACAGGATGGGTATGAGTTAAATTTAGGTCTAAAGTTGACTGGCTCTTTTGTGTATGCGAGCAATTTTTGAAACAATGTTAACGTTTGAAGGAAATTTTTAGCCATTGATTTGCACATTGGTAAGTTTCTTTAGGTCTTAAATCCTTTCAGCGGACAGGTGCTTCAGTACTGTATGTCAGAGTTCCTTCTCTCCAGCGATGGGGGCTATATTTTTTATCCACGATGAACAAGTCAAGACGTTTGACGTGAGCTTGCAATTATTTTTTAGCGTTTTTTCCCACTTTTCCGTGATTTATTCTTCAAGTTTTAACTTGAAGTAATCCTGGAAAAAACGGACACGCCTCTACTTTGTTGGATTCAACTCCAAACATCAATAACGGGGCGATCGACTCCTTAAACTAGGTACTGTATCATTTTTAGACTGTATCATTTTTAGTATCATGTATCATGTATCACTTAAACTGTATCATTTTTAGCATTTTCGCGCTTTCTCTTATCAAAGGACCTAAATTTCACACCGCAAAATTGCAACATTTAGGAAAATTTTTGGAAATTTCTGGCTTGGTACACAGGTGATAGTTAAGCATCTTTTATAAAGTATGATATGATGTGTGATGTAGGAAGGACAGGAAAAATCTTTATGCATCCTGTTTTCTTTTTTGAAAGAGGTGAAATATCAAACTGTTTTGTTTGAAAGGTGTGTTATGTTGCAAAAATTGTTTAAAATTGTTTATAATGGTTCTAAACTTCCGTAACAATAGATTTATCGGCTAACAGTTTTGCCGTCACGAAGCGTCTTTAGATGATCCTCTCTAACACCTTTTCGTCATTTGCAAATTCCGTGACGTCTGCTTCCAAACTACAAAATCCAAACTCCTAGAGAGAAAAACACCAAAAATTCACTCACATTTCCTGTTCCACATCCAGATCTTCCCATCGTTGACGAGCACGTGGTTCGCGTCCCAGTGGTCGGAGGACTGGTCGCAGAAGAAGTCGGCAATCTTCTCGAACGACATTGATCTGTGTCCCAGGTCGCCGTCGCAATCTGAAAAACACAACTCTCGCTCGCGTCGGAAGCACGCCGGAGGACACGTTCTGCCGGAGCCGATTTCGAAAAATCGGCCTCTTCCACGCGTCGCTCTCGTCTGCCGGCCACGGCGCCCAACCGGCGGCGATAAGCACCGGCGACGGTATCGATCGGAAAAAACGGCCGGGTCAAAGTGTAAATAAATGCGCGGCGAAGAGGAGGTCATAGGCGCATGACGAGGTGTCCGGACATGAGTATCCTCTCCCGCATCGGGATGAGGCAGCCAGAAGCGATTAGCCGTGCCGGGAGACGCGCCGTAATGCGGAGATAAATCCGGTTCTCGCCAGATTACAGAGGTCGAGGTCGGCGCGTTCGGCAAAATAAACACTTTGCGAGGTGGTTGCGCAAATTAAATCGTGCACCGGGGGGCGGAGATTATCCGAAGGGTGATTCACGCTGGTGGGTCTGGAACAATGTGGATGACGCGTTCTTTTTTGTGACAATACAGGAAGTGTAGAGAGTGCATGTGGCGAAAGTGGATGACACACTTGCGGGTTGAGTAGGTGAAGTGCGTGGAGGGCACCGTCGTGAAGAGCAGGCAGAAGATAATAGAGGAAGTTGCAAAGGTGATTGTGAGAATTCTTAACGTTAAAGAAGAAGTCAAACTTTGTAGATTTAAAAGTACCAAAAATCAATAAGAGTCAAATGTGTATAGTTTCGTTTTTACCCTTGAAAAAATGACACATGCCATGGTCCTGTGGTTTGAAAAATTGTTCCTTTTTGTGATATTTGTTACATGATAAACATGGTGGTTTTCAGATTGTAACTCCCGCTTAAGATAAACTCGCTAGCTAAATACTGGTTTTCATTGAAAGGGATTAATTTAAAAGGTCGCACAAAGGACGTTTTTGCCTTTAAAAATGTCGCAACCAGGAGAAGTGAAAACATATTTGAAAGTCGGCATGTTGCAAGCTTCTAAAGCTTTTTTTGTCAATTTCTGATAAAAAAAACATGGTTTAAGAATCACGCATGCAAAAATCCATATTAAAAACTCGTAGTGCATTGGATAGCGTTGGACACGTGATTCAGTTCTACAGAAGATGACGTTTTCTTTACACACGTTAAGCCAAGTAATGGTAGAACACGTCAGGTAAGGTGTCTCATAAGTATTACTGACGCTCTTACGCTAATCGACATGTTTTTGTGACGAGGAAAATAGTCTTGAAAAGGGAGTGAAAAGCCGAAAATGAGGTGGTGGTTCGTTGGAATACCAACTGAACAAAAGTGATCTACAACCTTCTTGACAAAGATGGACATGATTGATATTATTTTTGCCCGTAACCGTAATCATCGTTTACTGGCATCGTTTCGGTGTACGACCATCTTATAAATTAATTTCTGTCAGTTTTGTACATCATCTTTTCTTCGTCGACCAGTATACTGTATCCTAAAGGACGTTTTACTTTTGAAAGACAGCTCCATACATCAAAAATGGTTAAACTTTGCATATGATTGTGCTATTTTTTGCCAAAAGTATTCTCGCCTTCAAAATTGTCCAGTAGTTATCTTACAGAGTGGAATAACCATGGAATTTTTCTATTGTACTATATTACAGTACGACAATCCAAATGAATAGTTAGTTTGTCGGTTCAGTTGGCAAAATATATAATGGGCTCTCGTATTCACAAATAAAGGGACACATGATAAACACGTGCACAGAATTATAGAGAACAGTGCGAAAGACATAAGCAACCCGCTGTGTACAGAAGGTGTTTGTCAAGCTGTTCGTGGTTCTATCAATTCGGTCGTTCATTCGAGACGATGACGTGGTTCCCGCTGCGAAATACTGGAAAGTGCAAGTGGAAAAAAAGAACGGCGCGGCAACTCAAGAGCTAGTTGCGCAAGATCAGAGCAGAATCAGAATGGGCAAAAATTGTAGAAAAGTCACAAAACTAGGGTAGAAGCAAAGGTAGACATTGTTATGTGCTTATCCTGTTTTCCAGTGTCTGGCGGTGAACAAATTGTCGGTGACAACGGGTTTAAAAAATATCACGAAGCCAGTAAACCAATATGGGGGCCAAATAGCTTACGCTTCTATATCCTGATGATCAGGAAAAACCCATACAAAAGTCCCAAAATACTAAAAACAATAATAACAGTAACCATTTAACGTAATACGGAACTAACAAGGTTTTATTCTTTTTTACTCTCATGACTAACAAAGCCAGAACGGAATAGAACATACCGCTATTCTATTTATTTGCATTCTCTACGACTTTCCATGCACTATGCAAACTCTGTGGAAAACAGTATTCTTCATCTGTTGGTGGGCGTATGGAATGTACACAGAGGTGACGCAGCTATCGTAAACACGGGATATCGAAGGTGTCGGAACAGCAGAACGCTTTTGCTCCCTTCATTTCTGCAGAATATTTAAGCAGTTTCCCAGAATATTAACCTACGTCATCGTCCATAGAGCGTGAAGTCAAAGAGCAACATAGAACATCCAAAAATGCGTCATGCAAGCATCACCGTAAAATCCATGGGGATGAAGGAAATTTCAGGAAATGTAGCATCATATGATCTTCACTCAAAGCTCGGAAAAAAGCTTTATCCGAAAGGTAAATTTTATTGAATTTGAAGATACTGGACGACATTTAGTGAACGACAGAAATAAAAATCAATTTTGTTTTTGAACCCCGTTACGTCATTAACGCGTTAACTAAAACTAAAACTAAACTAAAAAAATAAAACAAATTTCATATTAAAGCTGCTAATTATATACCGTGTGCAAGTAAATCGAGTAAATCATTCACTGATCTATTGCCAAGCTGTAGGAGCTCGGAAGTTTACACATTGATTTTACATTATTTTTTCTTTGTTGTACTTTTAAAAGAACCAGAAGATATACCTCAACCATGATCTATGATCCAGAGTTTCCTTTCCGCCCCATTACAGCGCTCATAATCACAAGGAGTTTTCTGTTCGCATCGTTTCGGTCGGCATCGCCCATCGAAACCAGTTGGTGACTTCGGTATTCACGTCTCACACTGCACCTGTAGTAGCTCGAAAAAGGAAAAAGCCGAAAATGAAGTGTTAAGGCTCGGCCACGATTCGTTCGCTTCCGCATCTGCGTCCGCATTTTTGTTCGCTTAGGTGGCCACGATTGTTCGCCTACCCGTCCGCATCTGCATCCGCATCCGCCTACTCCGAACAAAAAAATATGCCAAAACTTGTCGGCTTTTTTGCTGCTTACTGCAGCTGATCTTCCGTATATCGGATGCGTTTGCGGGTTTTTTGTGTAAGCAGATAAGTAGGCAGATGCGGATGTGGATGCGGAAGCGAACGAATCGTGGCCGAGCCTTTAAATTCATGGATCGTCTCGGTCTATGATCGATCTGTGTCTGGTTGCCTTCTTCCGTGGGCATCCGGTTTCAAATGTGTTCGCAACTCAGAAAGACGATCGGTGGAACTCAGAGCACACACACAGGGCGTCTCACAACGTCAGACCTGTGCAATTGTTTTCAAAATTAAATAGTTGGAAAGTACATTTGTCAACAAGATTGTTTAGCAAGACGAAAAAAATAAGAAGAAATAGAACAGGTCAAGTAAGTTAAATTTCTCACGTTGGGGTTTACAACAGTTTGACTGAACCAAAAAGTAAGAGTCACCCACTCACTTGCATATGACTCTTCCTTGCACATAAGCAAACGCAAACAAAAATTTTCACAAATGTTTATTGAAAAATGACGACAAAAATAATAAGAAATGAAACAAGTCAAATAAGTTATGAGTGAACGTAGTAAAAACGTAGTAGAAAGTAAGACTCGCCCATCCACTAGCACACAATTGCACACGTTGCACGTCACTTGGCGTCTATATCAATTTTGCAACAGTGAAGTACAGAGGACGAATGCGCATGAAGCAGATAGTACATAATTTATGATAGTTATTGCCTTTTCTGCCCAATAATATTGCCGATTCAAAAAGGGAAAGAGAAATTGGCGCACAAAAATAAAAAATGGATTAAATTTGTCCGTTAAATATTCTGACAGTCTCTATCATTACCTCAGTTACTGGCGTAGTACTGGACTTGCACATGACTATTCTAGAGGTGCAATGAACAAACGGATCAAGTCACAGAGGTCTCTCTGACCTCCATCGTTGAAACGTTGATCAATTCCCGCTTCGAGCAAAAACCACTGACGCAGGTGACCGAGCAAAAACGTAAACATACATGCCTGCAGAGTTGATCGAAGAAGTTGTTACCGACATAAACAACATTCTTGAGTGTTCGTCGCTCTCAGAAAGCTGCTTGCTGCAAAAGGATCCTTCTGCGCGCATCACACTAGATATCTGCGCTGCAAACAAAGTCAATTGGATAGCGACGCGGACCGCGTCAGGAGCTATTCTAAGAACAAGTAAGCAAATCCATCAAACTTAAAAAACTATGGATGAATATGCGATATTCGAAATTCTGTAAAATGACATTTTTTTCAGCACCAAAAATGTCACTTTTAGTCTTAATTTGTAATTCGAATAAGAAGATCCTTTGTAAAATCATGATACAAAACGGATATGTGAAGAGATATGCCATCTCGGATCAAAGAAAACTAACACACAGCGCCAAGCAGCAAGCGACGCGAGCCGAAGACGCTTATGGCTCTTTAATAGTCTTATCCTCACTAGGCGCGGTGGTAAACATGCTACTTAAATTTGTATGATCTTCTGTTTGCGCACGGCACGTAGGTGCGGCCGCATATGTAAACACTTTTAAAGTTCCTTAGGTGACAAGATTTGATCCGGTAAAGATGTTACACCTCTCTATCTAGGATTTTTGATGGAAAAGCGCACATCACAAAAATTCTTTAATTATGGAATCCAAAACAAGTACTTTATTTTCTATATTTGAAATACTAACGCGCCTAGAAAAGTGCGGTCCAAAAATATCCCCCAGAATGAGCATTTTAAAAATTATAAACTGAAAAATATGATGCGAAGGCTGGAATCTGTGAAGGGTTGAATAAAAGAAGGTTTTCACTCGTGTAAGACAAAGGCAAGAAGGATATTTACAACAATTTAAAGCAACTAAAAATGAGAATTTTGTAAATTACTGCTTCTAGAGCGTGGAACATTTAGAGCAAAAATGTGATATATGTACATACATATAAATTTAATAAGATTGTAAGCTTGGCCAAATAGTCAAAATGTCAAAAATAATAATCTTTGAAAACACCATATAAACAGACGAAGTTCTAAAAAATCTTTTGTCACCGTCTTCAAGATCCACTAAATGACTGACATCTGACATCAGGGACATGTTTCAAAAATAAAATGACCAGATCTTCCAATTGGAAAATAAAAATATGATACAGAAACGAGGACAAAGGACCAATGTTGCAATCAGTCCCAGAATAGCCGAGTCCAGTTCGCATCGCCAATCAGGTTATCGGCCCTCGGCTCCAGACGGAAGTAGCCGTGCAGACGAAAATCAATTCGCAATGCACCAGACGTCTCGTAGCAACACACGCGAAGCACGCGGGCCTTGCAAAAAGACGTCGGGGAACGCGCCCCCTGGACGCTAATTAATTCATCGGAGATGGGAAGACGTCCACCGCAAACCGCTCGATCGCCTTGAGTGAAAATAGGATAAAATATCGATGGAAAAGACGGCGGTGACTGGCCGGGCGCGCCGCCGCAAGGTGACGCATCATAGATCAAGGAGGATGTCTTTGTGTTGCGAAATCGGTCGAGTTTGAACCGAGTGGTTTGTTGGAAATGGAGTCAGTTCAGGGGGAGTTGTTCTGAGAAAAAATAAGATACAGGGAGAATATCGTCGAAGAAATGCCCGTTTCATACAAACCACATTCTTAGTAGAAAACTATGATAAAAAATCCACAACCTATGGTGTCGGTGAGCAAGTCAGGCATTAAGACTTATTGGACGCAAAAATAAAATAAACAGTACTTAAAATGCGGAAACTTTTCAAATCCGTGATTTATGGATCAATATTGAACTGTGGCGGTGAGTGGGCATCACAATGACGGAAGACAGATGTCAACTCATGAAATCTTGGGTTTAACAGTAAAAAAACATCATTATTTTAAATTATCGTTATTTTAACAAATAATATTAGAAAACGCGGATATGATGATTCCAAAAATACACGATCTCGATATATCGATCAAAATCAAATTGGCGACTTGCAAAGAAAACCGAACGTTTATAAGATGAGAATAAATTTGCTGGCAAAAATTAATTTGCACATGCTGAGCATCTTTTGAACTCCGAACCCTGTTCCAGATATTTGTGAGACGCCTAAACTGGAGAATTAACAGAGTATCAGCTTCATCAACGTCTAACCATAAATCATTCATGACGTTACTTGTTCAAAAATAGATTTGATCTATAATTCAGCTCGTTATACAGCAGTTGTAAGGGTAAGTAATGCTCTGCTAGGGCCAAAAATAAAAATTAGGCACAGCCAACATGTACGAGCAATGAAGAAGATGACGTGGTTGGACAAAAGACAAAATTCAGTGTTTATTACATGTTGACGTTGAAGGAAGAAAACCATAAGGAACCTCTTCAAAGTCAGTATATTTGTATTTTTAACACAAAACACCGATGCAAATTTACACCAATGGACTGCAATCTGGACTATCCAAAAATATACTTTGGGCTGCGTAGCTTCGTCTTTATTAAGCATTTTAATATTTTCGAATCCGTAGAATTTTTGCGGTCTTTTTTAAAAAATAAAATCACGAAATGCTGAACTGTCAGATCAAGAGAAGGTCGCATGAAGGCCGTATTGCGGTCAACGTTTGCGGAAAGTCAGGACTTGCGATGTTACGAGATTATGAGGTGTGCCAATAAGGTTGTAACCGATCGCTCCAGGTCCTACACGGGCTCGCTCAAAAATTGAAGGAATCTCTCCAGCTCCACACAAGACCACAGGGCGGTTTTCTTCACAGTCATCAGCAAAAATCAGCACAGATCTTCTGAAGCTCAACTAACTGTCAGTACTAACCAGGGTATACTCAACTATGTATAAATGACCATAGCTGAATTCTAGTATTCCGTCGCTGATAAATATTCTGATAAATGACAAAAAAAACAATTGGCGAAAATGTTGAGATACCTGTGTCCAACGAGGAGAAATAAAAGAATATAAGCTATAAGGTAACTGCTATAAGGTGAATACTTTATGTAACATTTGGCTCCTGGGTACTGTTACACCAATAATCACGCGCCCACCACCAAGATAACAAGTGTTTTAGAAGTACACAGAGTTGTGGTGTTGTCACGAGAGCTGATGACGCAACATTCCGGTAAACGTCAGTTTTACACCGACTTTGACAAAAAAGAGTGGAAAACCAGATTGAAGCGTCACCAGGCTCCAAGGTGGATACAGAAACGCGCGAATGAAGACCAAGTTGGAACACCAAAGTCGGCCTGATCCCAGTGGTAAACAACCTCGTGGCACAACAACACAAACCCACCGTTCCGGTTTCCTCTATCGCCTTGCAGAGATCTGAAAACAAAATCGATAAATTCCACTTTTCCTTTCGTTCGCCAAAGCCACGGCGCGCAACAAAGACGACCTTCGATCTCGAGCGATCGGACCGACGAGAAGCGCGCTCGGGGAAGACGAACAGGTGCGGACCGAGCGGGACTAACGGCGTTAAGCGCGCAGTTAAACCGGACGAAATCGCTTTCGAAATGGTGAGTGACTAAGAAGTAGGCACAGACTGAGGATGAGTCATGAGGGACATTAGGAAATGTCAAGAAGACTGGTTGAGAGGGGGATGGGAAGTAGCCACTCTATGCTAAGATGGTCGTGAGTCTTCTGAACGAATTTTGCGAGTTAATAAAGCTAACGAGTTAATAAAGCTAACTCCCTTCAAAAATTGCGCCATATGGCTTATAACCTGATAGGAGAGTGTAATAATTCTGTGTAATTAAATAAAAAGAAGAAGCACTCCCATTTAAAATTTATGTTTTATGTCAAATAAAATAAACACGGAAAAATGTCTCCCCACTCATGAGAAGTTAGTGAGTGTTGTAAATAAATTTCAAAAACTTGTGCTTATTTTCAGAAAAAAAAACCCACTCTATGCTAAGACGTTGGTGAACGAATTTTGCGGGATGATACAGCTAACTCTCTCCAAAAATTGCGCCATATGGCTTATAAACTTATAAAAAAGTGTAATAATTGTGTGTAATTAAATAAAAGGAAGAGACACGTTATTCAAAAATTTATTTCTTACGTTAACTTGGAAAGGAACTGTGAAATAAACATAAAAAAGTGCTCTTCCAGTCATGTGTGAAATGCAAAAATTTGTGCTTATTTTCAGGAAAAAAAACCGTCAATCTGTGCTTAATAAGGAAAAAAAGAATATGTATATGTTCTCGCGGTCAAAAGAAAGTTTCGACCTCGGCAGGATTCGAACCTGCAATCTTCGGTTCCGTAGACCGACGCGTTATCCATTGCGCCACGAGGCCACAGGACTCTTCCAGATCGACCTAGCCCAAGTACAGAGTTGGGGCATCCCCTAGGTTTCACCACCAGCTACACTGATTCTTTCTTGCTCCCATTTCCCTGTCACTTTCAAAGCAAAGAAAGATTGTCTAAGGAAACTGAGGGAAAACAAATTTTCCGGTTGACAGTAACGGAAAAGGAATGTTTGCGTAGGCCACCTCCGGCTCCGTCCGGTCGCCACGACTTCCTCCAGGACGTCAACAGCACCCTCCACGGCGATCAGTGATCCGGTGCACATTTTTACTCCACGAGAATCGAGCGATAAAACAACTGCTGACACGCAAACAGCGTTTTTCCCGTGCACAAAAATAGTCGTAAATAAAAAATTCACATTTTTCGCGGAGTGGAGATAAGACGTTAGGGAAGGAAAACAACTTTATTCGTGCTGCACCGAAAACACCACAAGATGGGCGTCTCTAATGAAGGGATTCACGACGCCGCGAGCTCTTTGATCGGCCTCTTTTTGTTTGCAAATAAAATGCGAATGACGGCGCCCTGGCGTGCGGTAAGCGCATCGGTTAACGTTTCCGCCTCTTTTTTTTCGGATTTGAGCTGTGATCACAAATGCGTAAGCGGGCAAACAAAAAATGTATGACCTCTGCAGAATTCCAACCCTCAATCGCGTGCATGTCCGTCCAGCAGACCTACACGCTACCCGCCAACAATGGGCGACGAAGCCTGATGGGGGCTTGTGTAGGGAAACCCGTTTACTCAAAAATAGGAAACTAAGTATTCCTGGCTCGCCGTGGTTGTTCACAGATCACCGCGCTCTCTGGTCGACGAAGAAAAACCCACGTCGCGACATCAAACACCGCGCGGTCTTCAATGTCGCTCGCATAAAATCGCAGCGAAAAAATGAATCACCTACGAGAGATTTCCCACTTCTTCACGGTGGGTGTTGAAAGGGCACGTGCCCCGGTGATCGGGGAATCGTAGCCGTGCCACAGTGACGCAGCTGAGTCCAGACGGGCACTTGCACCTGCTTTTAGTTGGAGGGCATACACGCGAAGGCGCCTTGCCTCTCGGGACCAAAGTGAAGGAGGGGCGCCCGTCGGGCATCAGAGATTGAGGAAAAGCGAAAAAAATGATGGGACTCTCCCAAACATCGGAGGCAATTACTGGTCGATACACGCAGCGGAGAGTCATGGAAACGCACGAAAGGCGCAGCAGCTTCCATTCTGCAAAGAAGCCAGAGAAGCAAAAAGGTTTCGACCTCGGCAGGATTCGAACCTGCAATCTTCGGTTCCGTAGACCGACGCGTTATCCATTGCGCCACGAGGCCACGAGCGAGTGGGCGCGTGATTGGAGTGATCAGATCAAGCTGGTGACGCCGAGCACCTCGCCAAGTCATCACTCGACTGTTTACTCCGGAGCACGCGCTGTAGTCGTGCGTGCACATGACTGCAGCAGTCAGGAGACTCCATAGGGCTGAGGCATCGATTTGGGGCGGATATGACGAGTTATTAGTAGAACATTACATTCGGACAAATGGCGCCGAAAACAGCTGACGAGATGGGGATGGCGACGGTCGTCGAGCAGCACGTGATGCGCCGGTGAATACATGAATCCGGGCTTTACTTGTGTCCGCTGGTAGGAGATCAAAAAGCAGCGAAGGAAGTCGAGGGGCTTGACTTAAGGGTTTTGGGATCAGGGACCTCAAGAACCATGAGCTGGCATTAGCTACATGGGATTGAGCTCTGATGGTGTACTTTTGGGGCAGATGACCTCTGCCGCATAAGAATACCCTATGTGAAGCAGGAGAAGCACCAAGTTGGGGGGTTTTAGAAGGGCAACACCATTAGTCATACATATTAGATACTGCAGCGGTAAACAATGAATTCGTAGGTGTTTTCGTGGGATAAACTTTGTAAGTATAATGGAAAACATCGAAAATCTGTCCTTCTAGCGACCATAGATGGTCGCCAGTTAATGAATCGTCAAGGAGTCAAGAAGCGGTTAATTCCCAGACCTCTACATTTTCAAAATGGGCGTCCTCAAAACATGTTTTTATGAGGAAGTCGGGAAGCCTGTCCCGGAGAAGGGCTTCAGGAAATAAGGTGCGTCTCAATAGATCATTAAGAGTGCGGGAAAAGAAGGGCCTCGTGGCGCAATGGATAACGCGTCGGTCTACGGAACCGAAGATTGCAGGTTCGAATCCTGCCGAGGTCGAAATGTTTTGCTGTTCTCAGGCTAAAAATAGCGTTGTTTTTTTTCGACGGACGAGGAAATACGGATCAGATGGTTTCTGAACATCGCAATGTGCTGTCCACATGAACGAATGCCCAAAGAGATGGTCAAATTCTGTTGGTATATCTGGAAGATTTAGGTAGGTAGGTATCGGATAGATCGGGGGTAGGAGGCGGTAAGGATTGATTCTACTGACCATTCGTTTCTACTTCAAGATCAGGGTATGAATCTAGAATTCTAGTACGGTCAGCAGTGGTAGTAATACTCTCAGTGGTATATCCAGCCTAGAACTCATTAATTTTCAATGAATGGGCCTAATAAAGCCGCTTTCATTCCCTAGTACAGCAACTGCTAGGTTTAGAAGATCCGTAGTGAAAAATAGACCCTACTGAAGTCTTTTCCAACATGTAACCTCCATCATCCTGAACGTTTATCAGAGATGGTGCCGTGTCTCCAGAAACGATAAGCAGAAGAAGTCACCCTGACGCAATACAGGACCAAAGCATATCAAGTTGGGCGGGACAGGTGAGTTATAATGAGGGAGTAAAGTAGGCCAGCTGTCCTGAATTAATAACTTCCACACGGAAAACCGGCTATTCAACATATGGATATTGAGATTTACTCCGCTAATACCTTGTTTACAGGTAGCTCTGCACAACGTCTTCTTAGAAGCGCCGCTTATCCGGCTGTAATTAGCATCTTGCAGAAGCTGTTGACAGTGAGGCGTATAAGGATGTTTATGTTGACTTGTAAATATCAATAAGAATAAGCGGCTTTTGTGGCAAAGGAGCTCCATCTGCAAAGCTGAGATTCTTCAAAAGTAGGAGAAAAGCAGCTATGGGAAAAATCGGGATCGGTTCCCATCGGACAACGCAAAGAAGTAAACACAGAGAGCTAAGAAGGACTAATGAGAAGGGTTTCGCTGTTCCTGGGAAGCACATATCTGGTATTAAACAAGATTTCCTCCGGTAAACACAACATTCCACTCCCAAAAGGCCCACGAGAATAACACTTTCCGTTCTCCTTTGTCTAAATATTCCCACGACCTTTTGTGAAACACGTATACGCTAGCGTCGAGCCGGAATAAAACATCTAATTTTGTAATGTTTTGGTTCGACTATGTAGTGGGAAAGTCACACACGGAGATACAAATCTCGCGCTGCTTTACATCTCCTTTGAGCAAAGGTCACTGCGAAGAAGGGATATTGTTTAACAGTTCTAAGTGTTTTCCAATGTTTTCCCCTCGTTCGGATATTCTTAGAAGGCTTCGTTGTTTCTAAAGGTTAGAAAGAAGTACAACGGGGGAAAATAGAGTGTTTTCGAAACCTTTTGTTTTTAGTCCGTTCGTCTACTACGGACTACGTCTTCCGCGTGTCCATATCAGAGGCAACAGCTTCATCAATCTCCTGAAATAGCCAGCTCCCTCTTCGCCAGGACCCGCCACGTCGACTGACGTAATGACCCCTCGAACTCCACTTCGCAACATCTCCGCACCCTATCACCATCGTGGCCGCCACTCAATTTGGGACGAAAAAACGCGCACAGAGGCGGAAAAGAACACGAAAGCGATCGATGGCGAACGGCGAAAACAAAAACACTTTGGCTCCGCCACCGTCCGTTGGCGTCGTTCCAGCGGTATCGGCGGTGGCACCGCCCGGTATCAAAACAGTTCTTGTCGAAGGGGCGGCGGCGAAGGAAGTGGCGACGCGTCCTGAACGCGCGAAAAGTTTACGCGCAAAACAGGCCCCGCGGCTGATTTATGTGATCAGAGAGCACCCCTCTCCACCATTCTCAAATTGCTGCCTGGCGGTCGCTGAAGTCGCGCCCGGCCAGCGGCCTTCCTACTCCTCTTCTCGGCCGCAGCGGTGGCGCCGGCAACGGCAAAGAACCGATGATCACTGAGCAAACAGCACTTCTCGCTGAGAGGACGAGGACCACGGAGAGTAGATTTCGGAAGGGACCGTTTGTCCGGAGTCCATTCCGGGACCATGAGGCAAGGTCCGCTATTCTCGGGTTGGGTTCACCACTCATAAAGGTGCTCTGAAAAGGTCTAAATGTTGGAAACCGCTGTGCCGATAAGAGATAGGTTTGAACCAGGTCTTACTTTGTACATACACTTTCGACGTAGACGTATTGGTTCCCTCACCAAGAAGAACGATTAAGGATTCTGTGAGTTCACGTATCACTAACGAACCCAATTTTCTTGCGCATGATTGAACACGGCGAGCTGTTTCCCCAACACTTCGGGCTATTCTGGAACATCATCGTTTTACTTAAGACATCACACCTAAAGATGTTGAGGAGAAACTTCTTCTACAGTAGGTAACCAAACTATAACGAAACTAAACTGGTTCCAAAAATTATTTCGGAATCGAACCACATCTTGTGAGCTCGGTCGATGTCAAGAAGGTCGGTCGCCTTGCTTGCGAACCAAAACCGAATAAAGGGAAATAACCAATAAACTGACCGTAAAGAGCTTTCTAAATAAAGGGACATCTAAGATCTAAGATGGTTCTAGGAAAAGGGCTTTGGATTTCAGTTTGTTCTGGGCACTCTGGCGTTTGGATGAAGCAGCAAAAGTAGCTCTGAGCAATTGTACTGGAGGTTCTAGCTTCCATTGGCAAATGAAGTACTTCCACGAGGGACTCGGGTCGTAAATTATGCCACTTTCCGACATTTCCTCAAAAACAAGAACAAGGAAAGCGCAAACGCATAAGCGGAAACATCGAAACTCTGATGCATGAGTCAGTGTACTTCGTGAATCATAAATTGTTTTCGCGTTTCAAGTGCGTCCGAATATGCACCTACGCGGAAAGTACGGCGACACCATTAGAGGCAATGTCATGCTGTTGACAGCACCAGAAAAATGCTTACTTGTGATACAATCCAAATATAAATACAATCTGACCTCTAGCAATTGTTCTGCAGTGTGGGGAATTGAAAGAAATTTGGATGTAAAATCCAATGTCGGACGTCGGCGACATGTCCTCAAAAATTGATCCTAAATAGGGCACGAACTACTGCTACTGAAATTGTGAAACCACATGAAGAAGCCATTACAATCCTGCAATTAGGAGTGCTCTCCAAAACACGAGAGAACTTCGGAGAAACCTTTATGCTATACAGTAATACAACCAGTATTAAAATTGATTAGGTAATTAGTTACAAAACTTAAATTCAGCACCAGTGGAATACGATACCTCTGAAATAAGGAGTCTACAACGGGATATTTCCGTGCTTCTTCTTGGGGTTCTTAAGCTTCTTGGACTCAAGCATTTTCAGGTCCTCGCAAATGCGGCGACGGGTAGTGCGAGGTTCGATGATGTCGTCGATGAATCCGCGGACAGCAGCGGGGAAGGGGTTGCTGAAGAGGTCAGTGTATACCTCCTCGTGCTTCTTCTGGTTTGCGAGGTCCTTGCGGTACAGAATCTGGACAGCGCCCTGCAAATTAAACATGGTGAGTTAACAAATCCACTTAGAATCTCCAACCTTGGCTCCCATGACGGCAACTTCGGCAGTGGGCCAAGCGTAGTTCTTGTCACCGCGGAGGTGCTTGGAGGACATGACATCGTAAGCTCCACCGAAGGCTTTGCGGGTGATGATCGTGATCTTGGGCACGGTAGCTTCCGCGAAGGCATAAAGGAGCTTGGCTCCATGTCGAATGATTCCACCGTATTCTTGAGCAGTACCGGGCAAGAAGCCGGGCACGTCCACGAGAGTAACGATGGGGATATTGAAGGCATCGCAGAAGCGGACGAAGCGAGCTCCCTTGACCGACGCGTTGATGTCGAGGCATCCAGCAGCAAACTTGGGGTTGTTTCCAACAATACCCACGGTGCGGCCATCCATGCGAGCAAATCCAACAACGATGTTCTTGGCGTAGTCGGGCATGATTTCGAAGAAGTCGCCCTCGTCGACCATGGAAAGGACAACATCCTTCATGTTGTAGGCGGCAGTGCTTTCCAGAGGGACAATAGTGTCAAGGTTGGGAACATCACGGTTCCTGTAAAATCATAAAATCAGCACGGATGGATGCAAAACGGTTAATCTCACCATTCGTCGTTAGCAGCGCGGATGGGAGCAGCATCCTTGTTCGAAAGAGGCAAAAAGTTGAACAGTTCGCGCATGCTGAGCAGGGCATCGATGTCATTTTCGAAAGCGCCATGAGCAACTCCAGAAGTTACAGTATGCGTCTTCGCTCCTCCGAGCTCTTCCTGGGTGACTTCTTCGTTGGTAACAGCCTTGACGACATCGGGTCCGGTGATGAACAGGTAGCTGGTATCCTTGACCATGAAGGTGAAATCCGTGAGGGCCGGAGAGTAGACAGCTCCTCCAGCGCAAGGCCCCATGATAAGAGAAATCTGAGGAATGACACCAGAAGCCATGACGTTTGCTTGGAAAATATCGGCATATCCGGCAAGGGATTCGACTCCCTCTTGAATGCGGGCTCCGCCGGAGTCGTTGAGTCCAATGACGGGCGCTCCAACAAGCATAGCCTCGTTCATGACCTTGACAATCTTCTTAGCGTGGACGGATGAAAGACTTCCTCCAAAAACAGTGAAATCTTGCGAGAAGAGGAATACGGTACGGCCGGAGATCTGGGCACTTCCAGTGACAACACTGTCTCCGGGGTACTGCAAAGCGTTTTTGTTAAGCACCATCCTGTTTACACTTATCTCACCTTCTCCTTCTCCATTCCGAAGTCAGAGCACGTGTGCTCGGCGAACATGTCATATTCACGGAAACTTCCCGGATCGACAAGAAGGTTGATGCGTTCGCGGGCGGTCAATTTTCCCTAGAAATATCAGCAAGATAAATTACAAAAGCGCTTTGTACAAACCCGATTGTGTTGAGCGTCAATTCGCTTCTGTCCTCCACCTAGAAGCGCTTTCTCTCGAGTGTCTTCGATGCGTTTCGCGACGTTAATAGTGTGCGCGATTGAAGAGCATGCTCGAACATGCTAAAAAGTAGCACAATTTAAGAGTACAGTATATATTTTTGCACTCCATACCTGTCCGAGGGTGACGCCGCCGGTGCTAACCAGTCGAGAAAGCGTGATCATGACAATCTGAAACGGAAGAAGAGCGTAGTGTGCGCACTGCAAACTCGAAATGACCAGACGAAACGACGATCGATGGAAGGCGTTGCGGTAACGCAGCACACGAGAAGACGAGACGAAGAAGGTAATGCATGCTCGATGAATGCGCAATGATCACGCAGTAAACAAAGGACTACACAAAATGTGTCGGCTTCGGATATCTCGTTATGGCATGTAAAGACTCGCAGCATCAATTTTGTATTTACGTACAGTCAGAAATAATAGGAGATGACAGGCGCTGAAGCCAAGTGCAAGGCACGAGGAATACCTTTTTGCTCAAAACAAGTCGGACAGAAAGAAGAGCGCTGACAGCAGGACGACAGAGAGAAATCAAATCGCGAAAACAGCGCCACATGGGAGAGCAACAACTGGACAGCCATTAAAACTCTAAAGAGGCGAGTATTACACCAATCTTAGCTTTTACCTCGTGTTTAGAGTTGCCACCGACCTATCGATCAAAGATCGACATCACCCGGCGTTTTGGAAGAGAACTGTGTACTAAAGGATGTGCTCGCGATTTAGGTCGCGTTGTCGCCGTTCGACAGGATATTAATGGTTGTAATAAACAATGTTGCGCTTAGTAGAAGTGCAGCGCAATATAGAACAAACTCTTGGATAAAGTTTTTGAGTAAAGTGAAGGCGATCGCAGCATCGCACCAGTTCTGAAAAACGAACGAAAACACGAAAAGACGTGAAGGAAGAAAACCAGAAGGTGGAGAGGCCACCGCGGGGCGATGGCAAGTTCAGTTCGCCCGCTCGTCAGTTCGCCGTTGACGAGAGCAGCCGCGCGACAGTTGCTCGAGAGAAAAATCCAAGAAACGGCACGTCTCGCTGGTCCTCACGTTGCGAGAATGAACTGACTAGAGGACATCGAGACAGAACATCAGGTTCAACCAGTCTCATTGCTTGCAAAACACATCGGGTTTATCGAGTTCGCGGCGAAAACGAATTCATAGACGACTTCACTTCTTCTCAACACTGGGCAGATCGAGAATCGACGGCTTCTCGGGTGAGACGCCACTCAGCGGTTGAGTTTTGTCCATGGAGCTCATAGATGAGGCAGAAGAATTCGACAATGGGGTACTGGGGCGCTCACGGTTGTTATCCGACTGCTTCACGTCCAAAGTCACTCCAGGCTTCTTGCTTGTAGCTGTTGGCTCGGGTTTCGTTACCGTCGTGCTGACAGATGAAGCGTCTGAAGACGGGCAAGTGCTGCTGGAGTCGTTGGAATCGGTGGTAGTAGTAGGGGCGGCAAAAGGCTCCAACTTCTTTATATGGAAGCAATCGAAGTCGTAGAGTTTTTCCTCGAGCATCATGTATTCATTGTCTAAAATAAGAGAAATTAACAAATCAATTTGTTTCTTTTTACTTTGAAAACTTACTCGGGAAAGGACATTTGCAGCGATCGCAAGTCATGCAGCTCTTATGCCAACGATCTTTTCCCACTCGGACAAAGGTCTCCATTAAGGGTTTACCGCAGCCTAAAAGTAGCGGTCTTCAGATGAAAGACTATTAGCAACCAACAGAAGCATTTTGGATGCGTTGTCTCCATGTAGCAGTCGAGGCACATTGGCCGGTCCTTAGCACCAGGACTCTCGCGGAAGTCGCGTCCATCCATCCCGATCTCGACATTGCAACGCACACAGCAGAAGTGGGAGCGGTGCCAGAGCCGTCGCAAACTGTAGATCACTTGACCAGCGTCGGCTTCGGACTCGGTGACGGGAAGGCGGCAACTCGCGCAACGGAGTCCGGTGCGGTCTTTCTCCAAGAGACGTCCAACATTGATCGCGCCGCTCTGGAGTTCCGATGAGCGAGCAGTAGAGACTCCAGATGTAGCTGACTTCCGTGGTAAACTCTGCCCTGCTAGTGTCACCGTGGTCGACGGAGTGTGGACAATACCGTGATCCTGCAAAAGCAATAGTTGAAGAAACCGAACAATGCGCTAACGGAACAGACCATCTCGCGATCCTTGATTCAACCCAAATGGCTGTCTGCATCCAACGCCCTTCATGGAAACCTTTGCAAAGGCATTCTAGTCACTCCTAGCGAAGGGTGCAGTTGTCACCGGCTGTTCGAAGACCTTCGAGCTAGACCGTGGTTCCTGTTCGATTCAGTGTGTTCTTCTGTGATGGCTCCCAAGCTTCTCGTCTCCAACACTCCAATACGAACAACGAAATTCTTCCCTGGTACTAGGCCTTGATTTATATCGTTTTATTAGTTCTGCCGTATTGTTAGGTGTAGAAGCAGCAACAGAAGTTCCCATTTTTACTTACAGGGACGGAATATGGATGGTTTTCACTACTTTCATTACTCTCACTGTCATTGTGAGTTCATACATCTTAGTCTACATCATTATGCGCTGTGTCAAGAATCTTCTGAAAGATAGGGAATTTGAGAAAAGGTAAGTATATCTTTTGTGGATATCCGTTTATACTTTATTCAGTGATTCACCTCCGCAAAGTGTCTCTTCTCCTCCAAAGAATGATAGTAGGACACTGGTGAATCATCCGGTAGCCCAGAAATCCTGTAGTGCACCAATGTGTGAAAACAAGCCGGTGGACAAGTCAACTAGTCCGGAGAAGACAAATGGAGCTGAACAAGATCGAGCAAAGGCCGGCAAGAGTATGATCACTCTACAATCCATTCCGAATATGATTTCCTTGATCGCTCGCCCCGACTTCGCCCCCGAGACAAATAAGAAGAAGGGGAAAGAAAAGAAGCACCGGATTTTGGCCCCACTAGAGCGTGATCCCCATAAAATGCCGAATGTCAATTCCAACAGGATTCCGAAACAGATGGACGCCGTCCCCCATCGAGCTCGTGTAACTTCCGTGCCCACTGTCTTTGACGCTCCTGAGCTCGTCCGAACACCCTCACCAAGACAGACATCGTATGGTCGACCCTACAGTAAGTTGTTGTCTCGTGAGCAATGTGAAAAAGTGCATCGTTTAGAAGCGAAGTCAGTGGAATCGACGCAACAATCGAGTGGACAGCACAAGACATTCTCGGTGATATCTGTGACATCGTTGAACAGTGAGCCTGCCGTGTTCGAGTACGCGGAATCTGTGCACGATTCCGACTACGATATAGGATTTCCTTATGTAGCGCTCAGCAATAAGCCATCCAAATTGTGAAAGGTGTATACGTTAAATCTGCATAGCTACGGCAACTGTAACCGAAACCATTGATTGTTGCTTTAAAAATAATAATAAGAACAGCAAACTCAAATGCTTATAACAGGTCGACTCAACTTGGAAATGAACGCTTTTTATTTTGAAACAAGATTGTTTAACGCCTAACAAAGAAAATAGGCTACACTGAGTCTACAAAGAACAACAACATGAAACGTGCAACAAATATGTGATACTGTCGTCTAAGAAGCGGCACGTCCGCGCCCGCGACCACGTCCTCGCCCGCGACCTCTCTTAGGGGGAGGAGCCCCCAGAAGTTCTTCCAATGTGGGCTGACGAGCCGATCGTGGTCCGGTTGCCGATTCTTCCGTCCCACTTCGCGATTTCGATACACGCGATCCTCGACTTCCTCGCGGTCTTCCCCTAGGACGAACCACGGGCGACTCTTTGGGCGACTGTTAATGAACAACAATCATGATAAATTATAATCTATTGAACTCACCGCATTACATGCGTTGACTTGCTGGTCTTGCTCCCCGTGTGAAGCGGTCTGCTGTTGCTGTTCACGCCGGAGTCCTTGTTGCTCCGGCGGCTGGTAATATTCCTGTGCTTCTGGCCGCTGCTGTGCCTGTGCTTCCTGTTCGCGACGCAGAAACTCTAGCTGGTACGTGTGCCAACGCATAAGCTGTTAACATGCAAAATACTAGCTTTAATTAAGAATATTAAAATACCTGTTCAGTGTCAAATCGTGATGGAGGAACGGGAGTTAAGGGATTCGATTGCGCTGGTGAGCCAAGCTGGGTGTTAGGTTGAATTGATGGGATACTTGGCTGGTTAATAAGTATAGTAACCGGAAACCCCGCTCCGAGTGCATGGTAGAAGACATCGGTGGCGGTCACCAACCCTAGCGAAGGAGTCTGCACCTAAAATACGAAGTTGATGAAAATGATAAGGGTTAGCACATACCGGTTGAGGGTAGACCGGCGGAGTAGGGTAATTACCGCGGCCCACAGCAAAGTGGTTATTGTGATTGGAGCCCATGAACTGAAAGCATAAAAAATTAATTGAATTACTATTAACGCATGCATAGGACACGTCTTCTAACCGCAGCACACCACGTTGATCAAATCAAAGAAAAAAAAGACGACGGAAACCTCGGAAGAGATAGAACGCATCCCAAGAATTCAGTTGACGCAGCAACACGGTGACCATTTAATCCAATCAAGACCGAGACTCCTTCAACCATTATTCAGGTTGATCACCATTGCCAGAGGCTTATATACCGGACAAGCACAACGAACGGTGGCAATCATAGGCACTGAGAAATTTATGCTAGTGGATTACTTCAGAATCCCCTTATTCTACAACCCCATCTTCTCTTCTTCACAATACTTTGCCTTGCCATATGGTTAACATGCGGTGTCGTTTCTGTAAATTTCGTCCCTTCTCTTTTTTTTACCTAGCGCCATTGCTATTTAGTTTCATTCTAATACTCTGGCTCAAGTGTATCAAAGAAAACAAAGTCTGGTCTCTACGTCTTGCACGTGGAAAGCACAATGTAGACGAGACATTCGTTTGCAAAAAGTGGCGTCTAAGAAGGCCACACTGATGAAAAGAAACGCGTTCATGATAGGTTGCGCGGCCTTCGTGGCCTGTATCTCCATCCTTGCAGTAGAAGTATTCGCGTTTACGCCGATTGAGTCAGCTAAGGACGATGTCAGTACTTGGTGGCAGATTCCACTACTCCTCTTCGTCGTGTTCGCTCTTTTGACTATGTTCATCATCCTCGTTGTCTTAATCTTCATTCTTGCGAAGGTGAGTATATAAGTAGCCATAAGCTTGCGATCTATTTGGTTCTACAGATCAAAAACTATCGCAATCAACAGGCGGTCCTTTCCAAAAAAATCGACCAGCACCTCAAGGACCATGCGAGGAAAGTCACTGAGGATACCCGAGACCAGACGCTCCAGAACTTCCGCTCACTTGTCAACCAATACCACGCCGCGCGTCGAGCCAAACGTCAGGAGGCTTACCAGAAGCAGTTGCAGAGTGGAGTGCAGTCCCAAATAACAACGGCTTCGAAGAATCCAGACGCGCTTCTGTCTGATCAAACGCAATCTTCACTGGAGAGCGAGACTATCAAGTCCCGTTCCAGAATTCTGGCCTGTTTTTCACGGAGCAATAGTTCGAAAAGGAGTCGAGGAGCAACAGCCCACAATCAGCTGAGTAATTCTGAAGTCTCCCATTCAAAGCTGCCCCGTGTAGAGCACGTCTGAATTCGAATATTTGCTTTTTAATTAGTAGTAAATTTTATTTGTCCAGAGTAGCTCGTCCAGGAAATATGGAACTTAGCAGCAATAGAATATGAGCAGATGAGAAGAGGAGTTAGCAAAGGAGCTCCCGTCTCTGCTCGCGAAGCACCTCGAGCCAATGTTTGTTGCGCGCCTCCGGGTCTTTGGAGAGCTGAAGCAGCCGTTATCCAATGCTTAATGGGAGAATAACTTACTTTAGGATGAGCCAGCTCATTAGTCCTTTCGATAGGTTGCTCAGAGGCTGCACTTGCTGTTTGATTGACTTCTACAGCTGCAGAACGTGCTGATGGCCCGTAGATGGCCTTCTCGTGAGCGCGCTGCTTCTTCTCAGATTCAGTCGTCCCGGTCCCATCTTTTCTGACTCTACCACCAGCTCCTCCAGCAGTGGACTTAAACTCGGCTGGTCTGAAACCTCCTTCAGAGTCGATTCTTTCAATTTCACGGGTGCGGCGCGCCGCTTCCGCAGCAGAGATCGGATCTGAACAAACAGTAACTTATCTCAAAAGGGGGAATCAAGCACCTTCACGCTGCTGCTTTGATCCACTTGATGTTGATGCCTCCGAAAGCTCGTTTTTCGCTTCGTTCAGCGCTGTTTTCATACGATTCTTGAGGGCTTCGATACTTCCAGTTGTGTTTCGAGAAGAGGATGACTGGGAGCGACGATCATCGTCGTACCGTCTGTAAACAGATTAATAGATGGGGTCAACACTTGAGTTAAGGTTTGAGCAGAGGTTGTCCATCATTTTCAGAGGTTTCCAACCACAATGATTTCTCCAAAAAGCCAGCAGCTCAACCCGCCGACATCAATTATCAGATGAAAGTCGTAATATAGGTTATGTAAATTGCTTTGAAACGTACGAGGAATCCTTGGCTCGATCTCGGGAGCGATCTCTACGGCTCCCTTTCGGCGATCTCGATCTCTTCCGGCCCATTTTTCGTGGATTCTAAAAGAGAACCCCGTATGCGCCTTCGTAAAACAATTGCCCACCGAAAAGTAGGAAACTTCGCCTATTCATACGCAAAGCTCTGCCACTGATTTCCAACAACTCCAGCGCCACACTGACTCTCCTAATAAAGAGCGAACCTAGCTGATGCCGAAACATGAAAACTTCAGAAGTTAGCAACCCCGGGGGCATGAGAAGCTGCCTTCAGAATCACAACAAATTCATATTCTGGTCTCGACACGAACCATGCCTTCCCTCCAGCTACAGTAATACTCCATCGCTTAATCTCATAGGTTCGCGCATGCTGGTCCTAGATCAGTTGGGATTCCTGGGTGTTAAGGACTGTATAGTGTCGGCTGGCAATTACACTACTTCCAGAAGTCACATCCAAGGCTTCTTGCAAAGGATTCGCGTTTGGTCGGTCGATTTTATCGCGATTGTAGCTGTGTTCCTATGAGATTTGTCGATTCTCTACAACGTTGGGTACTGTATTCGCTCTCTTCTTTCCCTTTATTCCTTCTACTACGAGGACCTTGGGAATCCTGGTGGCGTAACTGACACCTATCTTATTCAAATTTGTGTGATTTTCGTATTTCCCAAATTGCATCATGGTTCGGCGCATCAGCTGCTGCCGACCGGAGATGTGTGAGAAGTTCACAGCATAGCTTTCCTCCTTCTTTTCTCGGGTCCTTTTCTTACCTATATTATTCCTTTTGTTTGTTTGTTTTTTAGGCTTCCGAGAGGTCAACTTTCGAAGGGAATTCTTTAGATTTTGCGCGAAAATTGTTCGCTCGCATTTTGAAGTCATTGGACACTGCACCTAGCTCATAGATATCACTATAATCCCAGCTAATTTCCGCAAAATGCACCGCTTTGACATAAAACGTGCCAACAAGGCCCATATCTTCTGGGATAACCTTAAAAGTTATGCAGATCTCGATTGAAGAGCGGTATCCTATGGTGCTCTAGTCGCGGGTAGTCGTGTCCTAATCGCTGTTTCAGCTGTATTCAAGACTTCCGCGGCGGAAACAATTTGAACCCTCTCCCCTATCTCATTGTCCTATGTTCTTTCAGATCATCCCAAAATGGGTGGAAAATTTCGTCACCGCGTGACAGGCTCAAAATTCAAGGCAAGGGTCCCCAAGGGGATGACCAGTGAGAGCAACCCAGAGAAGAGTCGCTACCGCGACGCCGCCAAAGCTGTTCGTATGAACGGTCAAACCCCGCTGATTGCCGTGGATGACCAGTTCCCATCAGCAAGCACTGCAGAAGAAAAGAAGGACCTTGTTCTTGAACAGATTCCCCTCGAAGCCATGAGTCTCGGAGGCAACGACGAAGCCCCGGAATCCTCCACTTCCCAGTTGGACGATGTGCGAACTACACTTTCTAATGGCACGGAACTCACCCACTACTCAGGATTCACCACCTGTACCAATCCTAACTTCGATGTCGTTCACAGAATTTGGAAGTAAGTCTTGAAAACGCCTTCGCCCTTAATAGATCTTCTTTGTCAGGTCGGGTTCTAACCTTCAGTCGGACGTCGTTGCGGTCCTTGCTGCCGTTACCGAGCTTATCAAAGAGAAAGGAGGCAACGAAACCGACACGGAGTACTTCGCCGCTTTGCTCAGTGCCTTGGAAAGTGCGCCCAAAGATGAAGCGGAACGGGTGGGCGCTACGGCCTATCTACTTAGTCTCATCATCAAGAAAATTGGAAAGGACGTCCTTCAGTCCACTTTTGCACAGACTTGCAAGGTTTGTGCCTCTTACGTTGTCGTATATTATTTTGGAAATTTCAGGTCTTGACTGATAAACTCATTGAACAGTCTGAAGCCGAGAACGCCGTTGCCCTGAAGAATATTATCCAGGTCCTTGGCTGTGTCCTTCGTGCCCAACCGATCTCAATTTGGCAGTTTGCAAATAACAAGTAAGTGTCATCATGTGTAGAGAAGTCCTATGTGTCCTTTTAGAAACCTCTTGGTGTCGATCTCGCAATTCGTTATGCACGAAAAGCCATGGGTGCGTACCATGGCTCGGCGGGTCGTCCGATCAATCGTGACTGATCCCGTGAAAGCCCTGGAGAACGGACTCCATCCCGCCGCTTCTGCCGTTGGCCAATTAGTGGCTGCTCGTATCGAGGAAGTCGATGATACAAGTGCCGCGCGCATGCTGTGCCTTCTCGAGGGGATACTCTACAAAATGCCCAGTGACGTCTTTGGCCGAATAGCGGTCTCCATCTTGAAGCTGACGACCCGCCCCAACGGATCCCTGAAGTGCACTGCTCTTCAGTGCCTTCAACGCACCCTCCAACAGCAGCCCTCGGACGTCGCTCTCCCCGTAGAATGGAACGTCGAGCTTATCGAACGGGTCAGGGAATGTGCCCCGCCGACTCATGACGTCGCTGTGTGCGCCTACTGGATGCAAGCTTTGGCCGAAGCTCATGTGTGCCTGTCGACGAAGAATGCCAAGAGATCGATTGACCTCCTTCCTCAAACTATCTCCGTGATCGTGCAAATCTTCGATGCCGCCAACGATGCCCTTGGAAAAGTAGCCCAGTCAATCATTGCTCGCTTAGTCGACTTTTCCGTGAAACAAGACGGACCTAGTGGAGTTTTGATACTGACCAAATTGGGAGAAGCCCTTACTCTACCGAACACCAGCGTGTGGAAGTACATCCTGAAGTCTTACATCAAGTTGTTCGAAGTCGTCGGACCCGCTCTCTCTGGGGAAGAACTGGAAGCAACGCTGAAGACTTTGGCGGAGCTTCGTGAGAGCGACGAGTGCTTCTGCAAAGGAGATCTCGATATGGTACCGTATTCTCCAACCTTCTTCTCTTTAATCTTTCCTCTTTAGGCTGTTGGAGCTGCTGTTCGAAACATCGGCGTGCCTAACGTGCTCTCTGCGATCCCTCTTGACATCAACGTCGCCGATGCAGTCCTGGCTACTCACTTCCGTCGGTCATGGCTTCTTCCCGTCCTACGAGTGAACATCCATCGTTCCCCGCTCGCCTACTTCATCCGCGTCTTCTTGCCGCTGGCTCACGCCATCCACCGCCGACTTACCACCATGGAGCCAATCACAAAGCGACTTTACTCCACAATCGAAACTCAAATCTGGGACCTTCTTCCCGCCTTCTGCTCGTCTGCTAGCGATTTCGAGGTGGCCTTCAAGGAGTTCGCCCCTCTGCTGGGTATGGCAATCACCGAGCGCCCGGACATCCGACCGGTTCTCCTTGCTGCTCTGCGATCGTCTCTCCGATTTGCGCTCCAACCCGATGCTCCGGTTGAGCGCCGTGCCGTCATGGAGAACTTCGCCAAGAACTTCATGCCGATTCTTTTCAATCTGTACGCCATGACCGATGATGAGCAGAAGGGGAACGGATACGATGTCAACGGATGCCGTTTGGCCGTTTTGGAGACCATCCGCTTGTATGTGGAGCTGACTCCTGAAGATCTTCTGGAGAGGTTCACTGTGGTCGCCATTAACAAGTGCTCCGATGATGACAACGTCTTGGAAGTTAAGGTACCGTAGTCCCGATCATTGCCTTATTTCTTACAAATGCATTTTAGCTCCATATGATGGATATCCTTGCCGCCTTGTGCTCTTCGGCGAACGTTAACTCTCTGAACAAGCTGTTGACCGCCGCGCAATCGTACCTCGATCAGCGCGAGAACCCCTTCCAGAAGAAGGCCTTCCGAGTCCTCGAGGAGATCTTCAAGAGGCGCTCAGAAAAGGAACTGGAGGAGTTCTTCAGGGAGAACACCGACGTCTTCGACAACATCATTTCTCTCAGCTTGGACTGCGTATCTCCTCCATCTCGCGGTGCTTTGACTTCCATCTATCGTCACGTACGTGCTAGATACCTTTCTGCTTCTTAAGATGGCTCTTTAGATTATCGCAAACTACGAGACCTTCGATGACCTAAAGGCTTTTGCCGCTAAAGTCACCGTGAATGTGGTCCTTTGTTTGGACAAGGAGAACAACCGCCACACTAGAGCCAATGCCGCCAAGGTCTTCCAGGACATGTGCTCCCGGCTCACTGAGCTCCGACCTGTGGACGGCGAAGCTATCAGCATCCTGGACGCCATTACAGCGCCCATCTACGAGATGGTCACTCTGACCTCAGGCGATGACAGCCAAGCCATCAGCCTGGAGAACTCTCGCAGCACCCTTGTCGCCTTGAATATCGTCGCCCAGAAGTACATTCGTCTTCTCAATGCCGCGGCTCTTAGCCGACTCGTCGCTCATGCGTGCACTTGGATCAACGACGGACGGCCTCCAGTGAGGCTTCTTGCCATCCGCCTGCTGAGAATGCTCGTAACCAAGATGCCCGGATACGCTCTTCATCAGTTCAGAGTAAGTCATCTTTCCACCAAGAAGCTTCTATGACGTGCTCCTTTAGGAAATTGTGATGCAATCGACCTTCGGACAGATGACCGCTGATGTGACCCACCGTATTAGGAAGGCGAACCGATTGCTCCTAGAGGCTTTGGTGGAGCGCTTCGGAAGCGCGGAGGTCACTCGTAACACCACCAAACCCGAATGGCTTAAGCAATTGAAGAATATCGAGAAACTTGCGTAAGTACCTTCGCTGTAGATTCCTGACTACTATACCCTCCATTACAGTCGTAAAAAGCTTCGCCAGAAGAACGGTGGCGACGTCGAGATGAGCGAAGACGAAGACGACAGCGATGACGGCCAATCGGCTGTGAGCAGTTCTCGAACGGCCGGCGCTGACACGATCTTGGGTCTTCTGGAAGACTCGGACGAGGAGCCAAGCGACGACGAGGGCCCTGGAGGCATGCGCCGTGCTCCAAAAACCGCTGGATCGGTGTGGCTTCGTGAAGGCGATGACGACAATATGATGGATCTGCTGGACAAGAAGTCGCTGATCTCGAAGGTGACGACTTCGAAGCCAGTGAATCCCGATGACAAGAAGCCCCGTGAAATCAAGCTTCCCGAAGAGTTCAAATTCGACAAGCATGGAAAGCTCATCATCGAAGAGATCCTGGATAAGCCGAAGAAATCGCGCAAGCGCCCGGCAGTCGATGACTTCGAGGACTCTGATGCCGAGGACTCAGATAACGAAGACAAGGATGACAAGAAGGTGAGTAGTCTTCTAGTCATACATCGCTAATTGATGCTATGTTGTAGTCGGTAGCCAAGTCGTACAAGTCAGGTGGTGTCGGAATCCACAGAAGATTGAACAATGGCGCCGATTCAAAGCACGGACCCAAGCACGCAAAGCCGGTGAAGGGAAAGAAGCCTATGAAGAAGTCCAATATCCAACCATACGAGTACATTCCGCTGAGAAAGAAGAAGAAGGCCAAGAAGGCGTAGACGTCGGTGACACTAACATTTATTTGTTGTTTCTTGTTGAGTTTGCAAAGATTTTACCAGCACATAATAAGAAGTCTAGTGTGACATTGGGGTGTCTTCCCGTTGTATTGGTCAGCAGTGGCCGCACAAAACCTGAACATCTGCTTCAGATGCTGCAGCTGGTGAGGAGGTTCGCGTCGGAGGCGGCGAGCCAGCATCGGCTGTGTCAGGCGTACGCGACGCTAGGCTTGGAAGAGGGTGCGGAGAACGTCAGGGAGCGGTTCTTGCAACTCGCTAAGAAGTTCCATCCTGACTCGGGGAGCGTAGAGGTTCGTGGAAGTTGGAGGGGAAACGGGGAAGCAGTTGTGTTCTAGTGAGGCGTTTCCTGGTCTGTTTACAGTGAGTAGTGACCGAATCTGTTCTATTCTGGATGACCCTTTACGTAGGTACCGTATCCATCTTGTTAATGACATTCTTTAGGCATCTGTGGACAAGTTTATTGACATAAAGAGGGCTTATGAAGTGATCGCGCGAAGCACTGAAAGCACAGAAGAACAGATCGATGCGGACGAACTCGTCGAGAAGGCGATCTACGACATTCGCCACAAAGCGCCTCAGCACCGTCAGTATCTCGAATTCGAGGGTTACGGTATTGGGCCTCCTAGCAAGCGCCACAAACAGTATCAGCAGTATCGCGTGGCTCGAGCTGTAGAACGAGCGAGCGAATTCATTGTGGACAAAGCCTTGGCCCAAGATACCTTGGTGAGTCGTTCAAGGACTTGAAGAAGTTACCGTAATCTTTCAGCACGAAGAAGAGAGGAATCAAGTGGTCAAGGGAGTGTCTCGCGCAGAAGCGTACTACGCGAAGAAACAGAAAACGACGTAGGCTTCGAGATTCCGCAAAAATGCAACTACTTCTTACAGTAATCTAATTGATCGAATGGTCGAAGACATGATCCAGTCGTCGATGAAGCAGGGAGGATTCCGGAACCTGAAAGGCGCTGGGAAGCCACTCAAGAAGGACGAGACGAATCCATACATTGACGACATGGAAATGCGAATCAACAAGATCCTGATCAGGAATGGTTTCTCGCCGCCGTGGATTATGAAGGAGACCGAGATTCGCGATGATCTCAACTTTCTACGAGAGGAGATCAGATTCGAAAGGGCCGTCTTTCTGAAAACTGGAGAAACTGGAAAGAGAAGGTGGAACGACTCTGTGGAACGGTTCCAAACGACGCTGGAAAGAGTGAACAAGGCGATTAGAGATTTCAATCTGATCGTTCCTTCTCTCAACCGACAGATCTTCCCCCTGAACGCGGAGAAGGAACTGAAGAAGGCGCTGGATGATGTGGCATCGGGTGGAGAGGATTCGAAGTGGATGAAGAAGGCAGCGCAATTGTTCGAGAAGTGGCATACGGTAGAGCCGACTAGATACGAAGAGAATCACGTTTTTAGAGACTTTCTGAAAGAGTTACGGAATCTGTGGAGAATTAACAGGTCATAGGAGCGTGCGTAGTGTACATAAATGGTGATCTTTGGCTTTAAAACATATTTAATGGGTGTCTCAATGTTAGCTACAGCTTGCAACAACAATTAGAGGATGAGGAAATATGTGTGCCGTTCCCTATAGTTGCGCTTTCACGTGGATCCCTCAACTTCACTCATAGCTTAGGACAAACTATTGTGTTTTCACTATTTGAAGTGACCCCATTACCTACCTACACAAGGAGGTCAGACGTCCTCTTATCAGATTTTCCATCTCGAGAACTAGGAATACTTTCCATTCCCGTCTTTGTCAAGATGGCAACTTCTTTGACTGTTCCCCTATTCGCTATTTTGTCCCTTTTAAATGGCATCCGTTGCCTCCCTGTGAAAAATTTCAATCTTGGAGAACCGTACTTCGTTCCGAGCATCTGCATAGAAGCTGTGGATAACGACAACCCCTTTGTGCAGGTTGACACTGATCGCTTTCAAACCTTCTCTACAGCTCTTGTAGGGTATGCTCTGGAGAGCCACAAAGGAAGTTAATGACAAATTCGACGATGAAACGTACCTTCTGCCTCTCAAGGCGGTGAAAGCGAAGCGAAATGCATGCGCAGCTGGATTTGAATACATGCTTGAATTCGAGGTTATCCAGTCGGACTTCTCTAAAGCGGTGAGCCTTCCTTATGTATTCAAAGCTTTACGTTTCGTTTAGGATTATTCATATGCTGACTTGAAACATGTTCCTATCCGACGCTCTGTTAAGAGCCGTGTGCTAAAGTGCAAGGTTACCGTATACGAGGAACCGTTTGTGAAGAAAGAACAAATCTTAATTGAAAGCTGTAAGAACACATGAATAAATGGAGTGGATACTGCATTTACTGGGTCAGCTGGATTTTATACAAAAATTGTTTAATGGCGGGTGGCTTCGCTTGAGCTGGGTATCCTCTGGGTTTCATGCCTCCAACGAAGCCCTTGAACAACACTTAATATATCATCTTATTTTTGAAGTGGACATCTTGCAGCAACAACTTATTCCTCTAGGAAAATTTTTTCACCTGGTTGGTCCCTTTAAGCTTTGTTCGTGGCTACACTCCAAGAAGTCACGCGAAGCCGAAGATCAGGCGACGGCACGTGACATCGCCTCCTTTTATGGTGTACCGTCGGAAAGAGTGTCAACAGAAGAGGCGAACGAGATAGCGTTGGAGCGATAGAGAGAGAGAAGAAAACGGACTGCCGTCAGAGAGTGGAGATAAAAAGTGGAGGCAATCGATGAGGCGCATATTTTCTCCGCAGATGGATGGAATCTCCACTAAACGTGGAAAATACAAAGGGCATGGAAACGTATGACGGCAGCATAGTTCGATATTTTTGGCTCTTCATGTGCAAACCGCTAAGCATAGTGCATATCTCAAAAATTACACATCATGTTCAAGTGGTTTGCGTTTAGAACGGGACCAATGACGGAAGCGGAACCGCGTCCAAATCTCTGTGCTACAGATAAAAAAGCTTCACATGTCCATCTCCTCTTGACGACTTAATTGCTCGCATAAGACCAAAACGGGACTAACTCCCTGAAGAGCTGTGAAGAATTTATGGATTTCTGTTACAGTAATCCAGAAATACTCTAACATTAGTGAGAAGCTTCTAACATGAAGTAAAGATCAATCAGACGTCTTAGCCTTGGACCCTCTTCAACCTCAAGTTGAAAAACCAAGCGCTCTTTTGATCTCACATTCAGTTCCGGATGCAAGGTGCGTTAACATTGTGTTCTACCGTATCGGCGCCTTACGAGGAGTGACGACGTAACTTCTGTGAATATCACCAATGAAACGATTCAACTTTCAAGAACGTTTAAGCTTCAGATCTTCTTACACCTTTCTTTGACAGTTAATCATTTCAAGATGATGACGGACATGCTTGAGAACGACGTGATACACAGATATCAAGTACCTAACTTCCACAGGGTCGGAAGAACGAACATTTTCCTGAAGACCTGTTTCTTGCTTCTCTGATCCATTAAGACACGACCCTCCGGTTTATTTTTGTCAATGAGTCTCAATGAGTTTTTTACTTTAGACACACTTTCTCCGATCCCACGATCACAAAGTAGATACTCGCAAACTCTATGCAAACTTCTCCATTTGCGTTGGATTTAACTTTTTGATTAAGGTAGTACCTCCTTTACAAAGGTGACGTATGAACGCTCGATGGGGTATCGTATGCCCATATGAAAGACCATCGTCAATCCCTGTTTGTGTCCCAAAATAGCACATCTTCTCCCTAACGCTCGACACCCGTTTCCTGCGGGCTCCCCTTGTTGCTCTGTGAAAGAACATGACGTCACGAACACGCGTCATTGGACGAATCATCCCTTCAGCTCGACTGGTATTTCCGTTTTACATCTAAACATCGAAAATATAGTTTCTTTACTGGGCACTCGGTGAGGTATCTGACAAGAACTTTGGGGACAACAGAGAGCGGAAGTATGTACAAAACGACCATCACTCGGGAAATATGTACAGGCAGTGATAAAAATAAGCGTAGTCTCTGGAACAATCTAATGGCTCAGTCAAAGAATAACCCCTTGGCGGCGCATTCGAATAATTTCGCGACGTCGAAAGCACCATTGAAGAACGGAGATTTCAGTACTTGCCTACCAGAGACTACTACGGTATTCATCTGCAGGTCCATGTCGAAGGGTCTGTTCTCGTTGGCAGCGGCGGTGGAGGCGGTGGCGGCTGGTGTTACCGTGGGCATCGTCGGGATAAGCGGGGCTTCTTTTGCCGACTTTTGCGATTTATGCGCGTTAAGATCGACAAAAAAGCGCTTAGGCTGCTGGGGCTGTTGGTGGAACTGCTGTGGCTGCTGGTGGAACTGCTGTGGCTGCTGCTTCTGCTGGTGCGGAGAGATCCTGCCCTGCGGCGGTCTCGACACGCAGTCAGCTGCCGTAGACGGCCGGCAAACGGGGACCTGCCTGGGCATAGGTCCATTGTACACCCCTTTGTGTCCTTTGTGGAAAGACTTCTGAGGTTTGTTAATGGATTTCACTTTGCTGGGAATCTCTCGCTCAGCGTGCGCCCACTTCCCGTAGGCTTTCTTTGACATTTTGGCATTTGAAAATGCTTTTTTGTCATGGTTAAAGAAATGTTTCTGCGGCTGAGCAGGTCGCTGGTAGAACTGGTGGTGTGTCATCGTATCGATCATTGTGTGACACGAAACGGCGACAAAGAGGGACAAGGCGAGAGGAGATAGGGAACGTACAACGAAAATACGAGTTGGTAAATGAGCGATCCTGTGTGTTTGCGACGCTATATACGAAAGTCGACCGCGTCGCATCGATGGGCGGCGCTGCGGCTATCGATCGGCGATGGTCCCGCAACGAAGAGGAGCACGAGGTGTTTCGAATATAGGACGCGACAGGCGGATAGTCAGATGACGTGCACTTTCGAAATATTGCGAGGATGTTTACGGTCGGTGGTGCACTTTAGGAGATCAGAGCGAGTAAGCATCAGGAAACCGAATGATGTGAAGTATGATAGGGAGCAAACTTGATGCTGTTGGAATTGAGCGAACAGGCCGACAATTTCGGGACATGGAAAGAGGAAAAAAAAGAACTCAACAAATTAATTGTTTGACGAAGGTTTTCGAAATATTGTGAAAATAGCATTGTGAGTATGTGAATAACATCCCATCTACTTCATATCATCAAGTTAATGCGTATTTTTGCAGTCAAAGCACATTTAGGTGGCAAAGCCATCATGCAGATCAAAAATTGAGGATTTACTGGGCATGCATCTGAGCGTCTTTTCAAAGTCGTTGTCTTTCCTGTTCTCCATTTGTCTTTCCACGAGCGACGCACATTCCAGTCAGCGCTCCTTCAGCTGTGCAGTTGTCATGGAACAAAATCGATATCCCCGCTGTCCCTCCGCTTAGCGCCCGTCTCCCTCGCCAGAACATTTCGAAATCCACACAGCAGTGGACGACGCACTGATGGCCAGCGCCTTCGGATTACGAAAATAGACCAGACCGTCAACATGTTTACAGCACGAAGAGGCAACTAATGCTGGCAACGCACCCTGACGAGTGTCTAAATCAGAAGAAGAAAAAACCAAATAATAGAAATAACTGTTGCTGAGCAAAAATTAGCTTCTTGGATGAGGTTTTCAGGTTAAACGAAAATCGGACTGAAAATTACATGTCTTAAAACACTTATAAAAGGTGAAAGCAGCCACCTTTGATTGAATCTTATGCAAAAATACAGAAAACCGTATAATAAAAAACAACTGATGGACAAATGTTTGCATATTTGAGCAGAAAAACTAGAGAAAATGTTGTTCAGTTTGAAACGTGGAATATCTCTTTTTTAATTTAAATTAAAAAGCTTTCAAGCAGAAACCTGCAAAAATGGCTAAAACCAAAAAAACCCCAACACTTTAGGCTTTATGATGAACATAACGAAATTTTACTTGGCGACTCATTCAGCTGTAAAGATACAGATTCCGATTAACGGTATAACTTTGTTTCAATGCTATTTCTTCGTTTTTCACATTTCATACGGACAAGTTAGAGGACGGACACCGCCTGTGTATTCCGTTTTATCTCATTTCTCAGAATCGTGTTGGACCTGATTTCACTCACTCTCCTGTTGTACAAGATCATTTTAACGTTGCCAAAGTACAGCGTTATTTCAAAAGGCGAATTTCGCAAATCCTTTCGCAAGGCATATGGTTTCGTAACGAAGTGTTTTGTTTAGTGGATAGAACACGATGATTCAAAAATCGCCTAATTTTCGTTTTGAGGCAAAGCCACAGAAATAAAGACGTATTTGGACAAGAGTAAAAAAAATCAGAAAAGTAATTACCAAAGTGCTATGCTAAGTGACATCATTGGATTCATTTACACATGTTGATGACATTTGGAGATTTTTAAAGCGTCGTCTTTCTTTACTACACCAAGTCCGACTAACTGTATAAATGTCTCAATTTCATTTCTTCGTTTCCAAATTGGATATAACCAAGAAAGATAAAATTTGCTTAATTTCATTCGCTTCGGTGTTCTACGAAATCATGCTAACAAAAATATTACAAAGACAAATAACGCAAATTCTTTCACAACAGATACCTTTTGAGGTGAAAAATGGAACTTTCAAAAATACTGTTTATGTATTTTTCATTTTAAAAGCGAAAAAATCACATTTGGAATTGACCCTGGATTTGAGCAAATTGTTAGTGACATCATTATTTGCACATGTTGATGATTTTTGGAGTGACAGTTTCATGATTCAGGAATGCTGATTTCTTTTCTACTTCATAAGGAAGCTACAGCTCGGCGATTTATTCCTCACATTCCAATCGGGTTACTTTAGGTGCAATTCTTTGTCTTTGTCGTGCATCGCTTCTTTCACAGCTCATCCATTGCACGACGTGCGTGTTTTCAACAAGGAAGCTTCGAGGTCCTTTTCGAAAACCCCCGAATCTTCGCATTTCGCCCGTCGGTGTTATTTGGTTTCCACGACGCGCGGTGGGGTCCCACCACGAGATACGAAGCGACGCGAAGAGCGTCCAGGCCGTTCTACGGTCTACCTCACACAAGTCACTCAATCGATGTCTCGCCATCATCGTCTCTCGCTCTCACTTCTCTCCGCCATCTTTCGCGCCTTCGTGGTCTTGCGCGGAGTATTTCTCACACGGGAGGCGTGGCTTTGGCGCCTATATAAACCAACCGCGGGGCTATGGGTCCCATTCCAGCTTCCTCTCCCTGTCGCGTGATGCCGACTCTCCGTGGATTCGAGTCCTTCGCCCCGAGCACGTGCCGCTCGTCGACGTCGCCTGGATGAACGCCGCGGCCAGATGCCGCTCAGGTTGGTTCTGTTTTCCATCACGTAGACGCTAGGGATTAGTCATTAGGATGTACCGGAAATGTCCTTTAGTTGACCTTTCGCATGGATACTGTAACCCATACCGTTTCTTGAGCCCACTAACTGAGAGTGAGTTAAGAAGTTAAGAAACGCGTTTTCAGATCACCTCTTCGATCAACTGAACCATCTCTTTGAAAATGATGAAACATTGGGAGGGAAAGGTAGCCTTTTGGTCTAGGTTAAGCCGCGACGGACTCCACAAGACGTAAAAACCAACGAAGTACCGTAACCCAGCTACCGTAACCTAAGCGAGAAGTACAATGCGCAGCGCCTACCGTATACCGACGTGATCGATGACTTCGTTTTTCGTCTTCTTTTTCTCGTGTTTTCTTTCTTCCGTGTGTACACAGGGGGCCAAGACTAGAAAAGAGAATGACGATGCCGAAGGCAAAGACAAAGGCCACGTTTTTTAATGACTATACTGTGTCGTGATGATTACCGTAATCCACCAGATAATATCACATTGGTTAAATGGTTTAAAAAGAGCAAACATCAGGTAGAATAAATCATTTCAACCGTAAACGTCTTTATCGCTATTTGTTTTTCTTCTTGTTCGGCGTAATTTCGTTGACGTTGGAAAGCAGCTAAAGTGGTCCGAAACGGACCCTGACGACCAATAGGAAAATCCAAGATTTTCGATCTCAACGCAAAAGGTTTGTGAAGTGCGTTGTTGTAGATGTTAGCTTCTTTCAGAATGTGGTGAACCCTTTTAGCCATAGTGAATGGTGAATGATCTATATCGTGTATAAGGTCTTTGAAGAATACTATAGCAGAGTAACGCCCTAAAATAAGGATCCTGCATTTCGCCACTGTTTAGCCAAAGCGACCCCGCCGCCAAAGCCGACTGGATTCATCGCGACACGAACTAGAAATACTTTTTTAGATTTTAAGCGATATGTTTATGAAAGCAAAAGCTGCTAATGGTCCCGACGCGATAGGCCTTTTGCGCCTTAACCCGATCACGAATTTGCGTTGCGTTTGAAGAACTCGAGTGAAGATTCTGGGTATTAGTGATTATGGAAGGCGGATTTTCTGTCTTAGCTCTTATGTGCCGACATATAACAAGTAAATAATTGCGAACTGGACTTTCTTTTAGGCAATACGACGCGAGACGGAAAAATAATACGGTAGTGTTTTATGCGTTAGTGCGTGGTTTTGTGAAATGGGAGTGTGGGAATATGCGTAATGTTATATCAAATGGTTAACTTTAAATTACGGTAAAGATATCAGGTAAAAAATCAAATCGTCAAAACGGTAAAACTCTTTAACAGGTTCGTGCAACTGTAATATTAACATTAATACATTTTTAAATTTGAATATTTGATAATTAATTCCTTTTAGTATAATATGAGTTTGCAATGCTATTAAAATTTGCGAAATATCTCAGTTTTGATAGAGAAGCGAATTAAAAGAATGAAGATGAAAGGTTTTACTGGAAGACAAAAATCTTTAACCTTATCAGAAAGGATTGTTTAATCTCATATGCAATTAGTTTTAACTCATGACATTATTTGTGAAAAAAGAATGCCTATTAGCTTTACTCCATATGTATTTCTGATATGTATTTCTAAAAAAATACTACGCGAGCATTTTTAAAACTGTATAGACTTCAAGTGATGAACATACGCCAAGTGACGGCTTCAAACTAGACTCCAACGACTTGTATCTTGTAATGTAAGGCAAACGCAAATGTAAAGCAGATGAAGCAGAAATTATAATCTTGTGGGAAAGTTTTAGTATTAGCGTAGGCACTTATGTTTTTAAGCATTATTCACTATCAGGAATTATTTTAATTGTGCGTGATGGCTTAAATTATTATAAAATTTGATCAAACTCCAGAAATCAGAAAAATGCGGAGACATTCGTTTCATAACTGTGTGAATCACAATTGAAAATTACAAAATATAAAACTGAGCCATTGGGAAATGTGGTTAAAGGTCAAAATGTGGTCAAAATAGGACGGATAGAACAATGAAATTCTGGGAGTGTGGAAATTAGGATTCAAAAATTCAGAACATTTTTTTCAATTCGGTAAATATGCAATTGGTTTGTAATTTTGATTTAACCAATTTATAGGACAACTACTGAATTTAATGTTGGTAGAGTAGAGTAGAGTGAAGCAGACGAGAATAGAATTAGCAGTGTTTAACCTGTATATTAGGACAACTTTGCGGTCTTTGGACATGTGGGAACGCACATCGCGTAGAGCGCATAAAGTAAAGTTACGCAGTTCTCAACGCAGCGACAAGCATTTTGAATTGTTTTTTTTTTATTATAGAAGTAGGAGTAGCTCATTTGAGTGATTTTGTGTCTATATTCTACGGTGACTGTATATTTTTTAGTTTACCAAACCTTATTAGCCATTTAGAAAATTGCATAGACATTAATTTATGACACCCTCTCAGCGAAATTACTAGGACAATTTAAACAGGATATAGGAATGACTTAAAAAAATGGGTGATAAATATGGACTGGGTGGACTTCTTAAACTTGATTTTTCTTTCTTAACAAAAATTAAATTAAACACAAAAAATAAAAAAAAACCAACCGATTGCTTTGTAATATTCATCGCATTGACGTTGATGTTTCTTCTACTGTAATGGAACAAGATAATTCACTACAACACTTAATATCACTAATTCACTAAACAAGTAGACCAATGTGACGCTTTTGCGGCCCTCAACATTTTGCATTTGTATTCGCAAATTCAAAGTTTTTTCACCAGGTTTATAAAATGACTGAAATAGTCGACTTATAAATGTTGGACTTTAAAGACTTGCTGGACTTTAAATTGAATTGAATTGTACTAATTTTAATAAATGGAGTAAGAAGTGTGGAAATATGGACTGGATCTGTTTTAAGACTGACGGTAGTAAAACATAAAGTGAAGTTAAATACTGGCAAAGTAAACGTGTAATTAGCAACGTGTTCTGCGATAGCAAATTAATTAACGAAAACATAATTTTATTCATTAATTTTATTCAACGAAAACATAATTTTATTGAAATCTTAAATTAGTAAGGATCGCAAAATAAAGTACGGAGGTTGTATATTAAAAGATAGAAAAATATGGATTGCGTGGACTACTTGGACTTAATTTTCCCGTCTTAAATATAATTAATGTAAGGAAAGACTTTAATTGGATTTTAAGTGGACTTTGATAAAATTTAGGAAAGAAAAATAGAAATACCTCTGGTTAAGTTTTATATTAGGATAAGGCGCATGGCGTAGAGTAAAAGCTAGGTGGTTCTATATTTTCTAGCTAGGAATGAAAGAAAGCAATGAACAATTAGGAGTTATCGTAGGAGTAGTAAATTCGGATGATTAATGGTGACCGTTCTTAAATTTTACGTCTCTAGTGACCGTAGTGATTAGTGTAATGAGCACCGCCTACAAATGAACAAAGTAGAGGTTAATGCAAGAGAGTAAATAACTACCAATTCAACAGACAAATAAGGAGGACTTGGACGGCAAACAATGGACTATTTGGACTTCCCGTATTTGGACTTTGGAAACAATTAAACAATTGAATTAAGAAAGTAAGTAAGAAAGACAGTAAAAGTAAAAGCTAGGTGATTGGATAACTAGAGGGAAAAATGAAGTGGTAGGAGTAGGAGTAGTAAATTCGGACAATTAACGCTACATGTAGGACGTAAATAACTTTCACCAGAGAAATAAGGACTTGGACGGCAAACACTGGACTATTTGGACTTTGGACAAACATAATATCACATAAATCTTCAGATTAATTCTATTGCAATCAAAAAAGTTTTTACAAACGCTTTAAATTGCTCTAACTGGACAGGATTATGATGATCGCAACTGATCGATTATTTTAAGATGAAAGGTATGACTTATTTTGCAGCACTAGATTAAAATTTCATGGCCGTTATAGAAACAAAAATATATAAAATGTAACAATAGTACTAAAAAACAAACTGAATTCATAATGAAGGGATTAATTTCAATACTTGCATGTGTGTGAAACAATTTTTAGAAAAATGTCGTGAAGACTTTATTTTGGACTGGTAAAACTTTATTATGGACTGTTGTGAACTAATATTATTACATATTAGCTAGATGTGAATAAATGTAAATTATTCAAGAATTTATAGAAAGTAATCTTAACCTCTTAATTCTATTTTATTTATTGTTTATCAGAGAACGACAAATGTAACATTGAAATGGAAGTTTACAATTTGTGCATTTGCGATCCTTTTCAAGCACTCGAAGCCTAAAACACCACTTAATTGTATAACAAATGCTTTGTTAAAAAAAGTAAGTATAAATGATGAGAGAATTTAAAAATAAAGGCTAAAGTGGATAAAGAAAAATGTATGTGAAAGATAATAAATTATCTAATAAATTACAATAAACGGGGCTAATAGGGATTTAACTGATTAACGGAACGAGGAAACACTTTTTTTGAGTTACATAAAGGGTTAAAGTGTTAAACATTTGAAAAAATTTGAGAAAAGGGAAAAAGTTCTTACATAAATGATAGGACGAAACAATTCAAAAGGTAGAACATTCAGTTGAAATGCCCTATAAGTTAAACTGGACTACATTGGACTTTTGATTTGTATGAATGACTATATTGGAATAATTTAAATTTTAACGCAGAAAATTATTAAAAAATTACAAAAATTGCTTCAAATGAGATACAAATCTAGAATATGAAAATGAAATTAAAAAAATAGAGATGATGATGACGTGGATAAACATTTTTTTACTTTTGGTAAACTATGTAGGTAACATGCCTCAACGTTGAAATAACTTGGACTAATGTGAACTGTATTGGACTTACTAATTGACATACGTATTAAACTTACTGACTGATTGGACTGCAAACCCTTATGTAATATGAAATGAAAACAATTTAACAGTTAATAGGAGTAATCATTCTTATTGGAAGTAGCATAGTTATACATATAGTTGAGATGCTCAGTTGCACATTAGGTTACATACTGGACTGATTGGACTACGTCGGACTGAATAATCGGACTGCATTGAGGCTGATAGAAAATTTTGTATCATGCAATTATAACTACTTTCTTATGACTACGGTTATTAATTATGAGTGTTTTGTCTTTGGTGGGGACAATAAATCAGTGAAAAATAAAAGAAGTATTCTACAGCTCATAACAATATTCCTAAGAACAAAATTGAATAATGCAATCCGAGAGGGAAAACGAACAAAGTGATGATTCATAATGATTTCATCCTTTTTTCATCTTACCGCTAAAATTTAATGCAATACATTTCAAATACCTTGCAAGTTGTTCTTCCTAGATCTGAATGCGACACAAATGAAAATTTTTTTATGCTGCTTTTTTCTTGCTTACATTAACGAATAGTGTTTGTACGAATATTTGTGAAATGGACAATACTCTTAAAAAACGGTGCATAAAAGGAAAATTCAGAATTCCTGGGAAGTTGTGTACAACTAACTGGCTTAAGTTGTTAGATTTTTGAACATACTGTAAAATATTTTAGCCGAAAGTGGACAAGGAACCAACGTATTTTATCGTAAATTAATTAAATGGCAACGGCAAGATAATATAATCTCCTGGACTCAGAAATGGACTCAGATTTGGACGCATAAGTGGACTTCGTGTGGAATCATGGATTAATAATGCAAATCAGGGAAATCTTTAAATTTTTTATTTAGGTACTGACGGATGTTGATAATTCATTGGCCTCAGCCTATAAGCCTAAGCCTTAGGATTTTACACGTACACTTACTTATATTTTGTTTATTTTTTTTCGCGTAATTGAGGGCTGGACTTAAATCCATTTGAACAGCTGTCACCTAGCGAAAATCGGAAAAAAACCAAAATACTGATGAATGCATAACAATTTTATTGCTGTAATGACATTTGTTTACTTTACTTGATAATGTTCTTTTTAAATAAAATCCACCTTGCGTTTTTTAACACTTAATAATATTTATAACGATTTGGGAAACATATATATCATATTAAACAAAAAGGACTGAATTTATGGACTCACACCTGGACTACTTTATGGACTCATAACTGGCTGCTTACTTCATATGTGGCTTATTTTATTGTTAATGGATGCGGGGGTGATTAATTGTACATCATTTCATTTAAGATTTTTTTACTGAACAATACCTTTCGATCTTTACTATGGGATACATAAAATTACATTACTATGGGATAATTAACCTTACGCCATGAACTAATAAAAAGTAATAGAAAACGTATTTCTTGAGTTTGAAATTTTCTAATTTTTCTAATATGTAATAATTGCGCTCAAAATTTAAAATAAAAATTCTGCAATTAATATCTTTAATTTGCAAGGACAACACAATAGACGTTTAGGGAAAATTACTGGACTCAGGACTCAACCAACTCTTTGTACTTAATTTGAGACTTCTTGGACTTTAAAATTATTTCTATACATAAACACTGGACAATAATGACTAATGAATAAATATGATTTTCAATAAATTATACACTTAATTAAAACAACTGTTACCTTCATGGACTCACTTCGATAAATTCATTGTGTAAATATAAAAATAATAATTTAACTTTCCTGGAAAAAGCCGGCTTAAAAGTACATCAGTGTAAATACAATTCACCCCGGACTCTCAATATCGCCCCGTTCTTATAAATAACCGTGCAAAAATCGAAGCGTACAACCTAATTTTGAATATTTAAAATTTATATCTACTTAATTTATATCTAAAAGTCGATAGAACAAATTCAGACAAAGCGCAAAGGAGAGGGTGGGTGGGAAAATTCCGTCAAAACCAAAAATTTTTTTACTAAATTTTGCTTTGTTTGCGCTTGTTCTGTCGAAGTTATACCGTACTCGAGAACCCATTGTAAAATTTCAAAAATTAGGAACCGATAATGTTTATGTAAAACATAACACCGTAATTCATTATAATTACATAAAATCCATTATTATCGAAGACCTGTTTCCCAATCTCCATATTTCACATATTCAATGTAATCATGTGTTTTCCGCCTATTTCGAAATATTCAGTTAAACTCGATTTTTGTTTCGGAACGCTTCCAGAAATTTCCTCACTAACATGTTGAAATATAATCCTCACTCACAAGATGTTGACTTTCTATCCTATTCTAGAACAATTTCGAAATCTGTTTACAGCAAATGCCGATGATTCTGTTTCCATCTCTTTTCCATCTCTAATCGCTTATAACATGACCGATGATCTTTATCCTGTTCTTCACAATATAAGTTAAAGTCCCGCCGTTGGCACTACCGTTAATATGACTCTGATAGATCTTATATCCCCGAAACGTGTCCTTTAGCCTCAAAACGTGCCCTTGCTCACTTCGCTATGTTCCTTCAGAGGCAATCTTTGGTGCCCGTAATGTAATTCCAATCACAAGACTCGGTCATGTGTCCTTTACGAAAGCCTCGGCTGTGCCCACACAATGCTGACGAAATCGATCGACCCTTCGCTGTCCCGTGTCTCTCCACTTCACACGTACAATCCGCGACGCGCAGAGGTCCCACATGGAAAATGACGCGACGCGCAGGGGCGGAGTCTAACCTGTATAAAAGACGCTCTCTCAGCTGTTTGCCATCACACTGGTTACTTGTCGGCGCGCCTCGCCTATCCTCTGGACTCCGGCTCTGACAGCGCTATCCTTATTCCAAATTCCCCCTGCCGTTCCTCTCTGTGGCCTGGGATCCATTTCTACATCTCCAATAGATTGGTAAATTCACAACTGTCCCCAGTTTTAGATTCTTCTATCCCCTTCATATGCCAAACCACCTTATAATCCTTCACCCTGTAGAACCTCTAAAATCCATTATAACCTACAAGCTACTTTTACCCTTAAAGGCTAGAAAATCTATTCTTACCGTATCCTATTCCACTTCACTCCAAAAATACTGACTTATCTTATCACAGTGGTTATTGCTCTTCAATATTCCTCGCTCTCGTGACATGTTCTTCCGCGACGCCACCTACCGTAAGCTTTGTTCTCATACGCCATTATCGTTTCAGAGTCCAAAAATGCGGTTTACACAATACGTGCAAGTTAAACATTTACCCATCGATCGTGGTTAGGACCCGAATGTGTCTCTTCCAAAAACTCACCTGAAATTAACCATCTTTTTTCGTCGTCCTCCGACCCAAGAACTGAAGTTTTCGCCGTTCCTTGCGAGAAGCAACGCATCCGCTACCGTAGTCAGTCAGTGTCTCCAATAGCCGCGATGTGAAGTGCGCTGAGATGTCTCCTTTTGGGAAGCCGATTTTACGTGGAATTTACCGAAGTGTCCGAAGCGATGGTGCCGAATTGGGCCGCGGGCGCGCGTGCGACGTAAATTTCGTTACAGAAACAAGATCTATTTTACACACTTTCCATCAAAACTCGACTCCGGTTCCAGGAGCGTAAGTTTGAGGCGTAAAAGAGTTTTAGCGAGAAGCATTGGTGAAGAATTGGTTTTTGCGAAGAATTTCCGAAGAACTCTTGGGTTTTTGCACCTTTTGGAAGCTACCGTAGTATGCCATAGTCGATCGAATTTTCGTGTTTTTGAAGAGAGAATCGTCCAATCGTAGTTACCACCTCCAATCGTTTCCAAGAATCAAATGCAGCGCTTACAAGAGCTTTCAATTCAATTTCGATGATGTCATACCGTAGTCTACCATAGTCCTCCACTGGTTTTCGATGTTCCTACCCGATATTCCTTCAATTTTCTCGGTGTTTGGATCCTTTCGGATTAGTTGTTTGTCCGCTATCAACTCAAGCCTTCAATTTGTCACTCTGAGACCATTTTACAACCTATCCTTACAACTTTACAATCTGAAGAACTACCTGAATCTGAACCATCCATTTCCTCGTTTTCATATTTGGAATTTTGTCGCTTTCTCTCACTAGAGTCTCTGGAGGTAGGGTTAATGAGTTTTAGCTTTTGGGAAGCCTTCAATTGGGTCAAAGAACGCTGTTTTGCCGGATTTTACAAAATACCACATCGAAACTTACCGTAACCGCAACTCAAACAACGGGAAAGAACATGGTCGACGCCCCGCAACGTCATGGTTATCGTACCCCGACTCGCCTCCGTGCCCGTCTACCGTAGCTCCGCGCCGCTCCTCCCTGGCCTGCGTCGACTCCTGCCGTACCCCGCGTCGGAATTTGGTGGTCTTCGCGCGCTTTCGGATCGGGACCCGTGGACTTCGGACTTGGAAATTTCGCCCGCAGCAGGAATGGTCTTCGCGCGCTTGGAATGGGAACAGGACGGGATTTTGGATCGTTTTGGAACCGGGAAACATCGGAACTACCGCACCCTCTACTCCGCCACTTGGAATGGGCATAGCTAGGATTTTGGACCGCCCGGGATAGGACCTTTCGCATACCTTTCGGACTCAGCAGCTTCAAGTTTTCAACGGAATCACTTTTCGTCGTCAAAAAGACCGTACACCTTCTTACACTCAAAAATAGTCGATAGATGCGCTTCGCTCGCAATCCGATCGCATGAGTACCGTAGTCATAGCCCCTAGTCGGGTAGCAAGAAACAAAACAAGTGAAAACGAATCAAAGATCGCAAACTGTGAGGAGAACAAAACAAGAAACAAGGTAAAGTTCCCTTGCACTATCCTTGCTTACAGTATCCCTTTGAAGAAAACACGAGAAGACACGAAGTCGCCTCCAAAGTGGGAACGCACCGCATTTGCTCATTTTCATTCAGTTGATCTGCAAAACTCTTCGGATAGAATATAACCACAGTAACCCAGCCCAGACGCTCTTTCAAGACGCACTCGAGTCGAAGGGTAGAACGGAGAAAGTTAGAAGAAGGGAACCACCACCCGTAGAAACCAAGAACGCACAAAACCAGTGACAAGTACAGAGGGAGCCAGCTCAAGGACCTTGTAAGCTCGTCGCTTTGCCAAACGTAGAATGTTCAGACTCGCACGCGGGTAGAAGAATTGTATCTGAGTTAACCGCCGCTCAAGAAACACATACGGTAAGAGAGGTGTTCCAGCCGGAACTTTCACGTTTAGTCCTTTTAAGCGCCACGAAGGACATCTGATGCCATGGGAATCTGCTTTTTGCGCATAAATCATTCAGCATTCGCTCACTGTTTTGGGGAAGATGACATAGAAGCACACTCTGGTCTCAGCGAAGAGGAGCCGAGAGGAGGGAATTCAGCGCAAGGGACGCTAGAAGGCAGTCGATGCTAGAAGGGACGAAACCGAGAATGAAATGGGTTCAAGTCGCTCGCGAAACTTCTGAGTTACCCGCCGCTCGCCACTTTTACATGGTAAGAGGAGGTGCGTACAGATCGGCTTACCCTCTTGTGGCTTTAAGAAGGATTTTTCGATTGTCAAGGGACGAATAGTTGGACATCTTTTTGAGAAACTCTAAAGACATCCAAAGCTGAACGAAAGACGTGAACAACACGGACAGACTCGATGGAACGATAGCATTACACCTTCCGAAACTTTGCTCAAACGCACCACTGACGTAAACCTAGTTTCAAAACATGAACCAGGCCCGCGAGCACATGAGTTACCCGCCGCTCCTTAACCACCCACGGTAAGAGCTGTGGAGAAGAAGGTCGTTACTGTTGACGTTTGAAGAAATCATCATACAACTTGGTCGATTCAATCATGACAACCTGAGCTATCCGCTTAACCAGATGCAAACATACCGTAACCTATTGGGTCATCCAACAAGCCGAGACTCTAAAACAAGTCCAGGAAAATCATAAGATCACCGTAATCCTCAGATATATGGGACACATAGCTCGCTGTTACGTCAGTCAAAGCCGCATTTCAAAAAACAACGGTAAGGAATCGGCACGAGAGCGTCATGATCTTACAGTGTCCTTTGAAGAAAACCCTTTTCCAACGGGAATCTCCACTCGATCCTGAAACAAAGCGCAGCCACATATGTACAAGATTCTAAAACAGACGAAACCCGAAGAACCTGAGACCTTATCTTCGTAAGCTCTTGCTTCCAAATGGCCGTTTCTCTTCAGTCATAAAACAACCCTCTAAATTTGCCGCTAAACATGAGATACCCGTCGCCGACCAACCCCACTGGGTAAGACTCAACGCGTCGCTCGGCTCTTCTAACGGATTCCCTCTCAGGACACGTAAGACACTCGCGTTTCGTTGCAGTTCCACGCAGGACGAAGCAGGCGAATCTAGTGCAAACAAAAGGCCGCCACTCGACAGCCACGTCGTAAGGCCATTTCTGCCACTTCAGAGCCTCGGGCGATAGACCATTCGATTGCGCACCTCTCGCGAAGGGTTATCCGAACCGTTTCCAAATCAAGACACTCTGAAGGCGAAGCTCACTTTCCGCCGCTCGACCGTAGGCCGTTGTCGCCAAACCGCCTTTCCACTTCAGAGCGTTCGATGCGATTCGATTGTCTCTTAACCGGCTCTCGTCGCGGCGTTCCAACTCGAAACCGCAAATCGCATAGGCTGTCTCTGACCGTTCCAAATTTGGTCGCAGTCCGTAAGAGCGCTTCCGGTCAATCCCTCCGCTGTTCAGGCCTCCATAGAGTTACTTTTGGACGGGTTTTGCACCTCGCTCGCCGACCTCTCACACAAGGGCTTTCAAAGTCGACTTCTTGCCAGTAAGATCGTCGTCGCCAAATGCGTCCTCACTTCAGAGCTCCGCGGTCAAACGAGTCTTGTCGAGTCAAACGAGTCTAAGGCGGCTTCAAATCTCACTCAAATCTCTCCCAGCGTCCGAGCATCTTTGCGCCGATCTCGTAAGAGCCCGTGTGGTCAAACGCTTCTGCACTTCAGAGCGTTTTTCCTTCCCCTCTCTCTCACAAAGCTACAAATCCGGCAACACCGTTTCGAAGCGTCATAAGCAGTCTTGCCGACGTCTTCCGTTCCATCCTCGTAAGAACACTTGTGGCCAAAGTCTGCGCAGTTCAGAACAACAATCTCTCGCCTCCTCTTTCCAACTCAATCGGCTTCGGTTCTCTCCTTTCCCAAGAGCTACACAGTCCATCCTCCCTGCGAGATGACGTAAGGGCAGCGTAACCGCGGCGTCGTTCTCTTCAGAATCCGACCTGCGAGTCCCTCTGACCTCTCTTTGCTGATCTTCAACGGAAGTCTCACATCGTGCTCTCCAAAATCGCGTTTCTCCACTGTAAGACCTCGCTCCGGCCGTGCTTCGTTCGTTCAGCGCCCGAATCTGCGAAACCCTCCTTCTGAATCATTGCTCAAAACCCATCGTTTGCTCAATACCCGCCAAAGACGTTCGCCCAACCCAAAGCAAGCCCCCGCAATCGCCTTCGTAAGAATGGGACCTTTCAATGGCGGCTCCACTTCAGATGACCACCTCCTCAAATTCGGCGTTCGGCTTTTCCCAAACCCCGTCTCTGTCTCCCTAACCGTGAGAGGGGATTTTCCCGAAAACCGTTTCGTTTAGAAAGTCAAAATCTTCTTTGGCTTCTAAACCGATCGATCCTCCGAGCACTTCACGACACTCCAAAGCGATCTTCGCATCCGTCTCCGTCTGAAACCGCTCGCGATCGCCCTTTTCCCAAAATCTCCTTTCGCCTCCCTCCGCCGGCCCGGCCCAAACCGTTTCCACTCATCGTGTGCCCCCCTCGAAATACCGTAATCAAACGCGTCCCCACCACAACGCCTACGGCCCGTCCGCCGCATCCCCCAGGTATCGTGCCCTTAACCACCGTGATTCTCTCATCCGCGTGAATTCGTGCTTTAGCTCGCTTCTCGGGTCCTACTTCCAACCGCTTCTTGTGTTCCGAATCTCAAAACTCACACAAACCACGCTACCGTAACCCACTACTCGTAGGGGTGAAGCTTGATGGATTCGGTCAAGGCTGTCGCACAAAAGTGTTCCGTGGTGAAGCATGCAAGAAGTTAACCTTTTGAGGTACTTGTACACGCACCGATGGTCAACCCTCCTGCCTATTCCAGCACACTGAAACGCCGCTTCTCTGCACAGGCCTTGATTGTTGTAGACAGAATCTGTCGTGTGTCCCGAGACACAATCGATCAAGCTCCACCGTAACCCGGGCGATACCGTACTCCCTTTTCGCTTCCCTAGTTGCGCACCTCTTTAGCTTTCGGTCTCTTCCACACCTGGATTCCGTTTGTACTTTTCCATAGGTATTGTTGTGTGTTTCGCTACCGTACCTCTCACCACCGTTCTCTTCAGGGTCAATCCGATGTGCCTTTTGTCGCTTTTGTGGTTCTCACATGGATTCTGCGTTAATCTCTTTACTTGGTTCCCCGGGATAGTCACTCAGTTACCGTACTCTTCCGTAGTGTGCGCACCGCTAGCTCAAAGTCCAATGACCAACTTACAACTGTCTCCGCTGCATGATTTTGGTACCTGTGTGTGATTTGTCTTCTCTTTCGCTTCAAGACACCTCTTTTGGACGTCTTTCGGACCTTTTGGAACAACGATCGCATTCGTTTTGTCAATTTCGGAGTTTCAATAAATCATTTCACTCCTAAATAAGAAATAAATACATTTCGACTATACTTCTGTGTCCTGTGTTCACGCATTGCATACACATCCTATGGAAGGTCTTCAGTTTGTCGGATTCATGCTTGTCGGTCGTTGTTGAAAGGTTGAGCATGGAGCAAAAATGAAGAGTAAAACGGCAGAAGTGTACTGTGCTTCAGAGTCATGTCTTCCAGCACCTTAGAAAGGTAATAATCAGAGCAAGAGAAAGGAAACATGGTAACAGATGACAGGATGTGATATGTTAGCACATCTCACCATTTGTGAAGTACTTGTATCGTCGGATCAAATCAGAGACGCCGGTCCGGTCCCGAAACGACATCCAAGCCCCATCGATTTCTCGGCGGAGCCCAGCCTCGAGTAGCCATCACTGGACTAAATCTTGTTAATGTGAAGCCCAGAAAACTGCGGTGAATCGGACAGTTCTGTTCCTAAGGTCGCATATTAAAACGCGACAAACAAAAATACCCACTGAGGACTAAGGATTTTATTGTTAAGCGATGGAACTACTGTCTTGATATATCGTTCCTAATTTAAGAAGAGCAAGGGTCTCGGGAGCGGACGAAAGACGCCATAGGTACATTGAGAAAGAAATACACAGCGAATGTGAGACGTTGATAAACAATAAATAAAAAATAAACGTCGATAAACATCACTAAACTGTGATCACAGCCTCACAACAATACACAGAGAAAGATAGCAGAGAAATCGATAAAAATGGCATTCAATCTGACACTTCTTTCTGTAGTATGCGGCGCTGTCGATAAAGAATTCTAGTGCGAAGCGGTATACTCTCTTGATTTCCCGTTATTACATCAAGAAGAACAAGCATCACTGCATGTAATACGAAGGAGAAATCAACGTCGGCTCTCGTAATCACATCCTAACGGGCTGGATTATTCAAAGGATAATGTGTAGGAACAAGATTGCGCTGTTTTCAATGCTCAAAAATAAAACAGATTGGACTCGAATGACGGGTGGTATTAATCATCTTAGGAGTGTAAAAAGACTGCGACAGAGGAAGAGATAGAAAAATGTGCAAATAAATTGGTGTGTAGTGTATCAGGGTTTACCAAATGTGGCAAAGAACGGCCCTTAAAAATGTTTGATAGATATGTGAGGTCTTCCCTACTTAAGAAAGTTTCGAATAATGTAGTTCGCTTTGTTAACGGCTTTAGCGTTTTGTTTACTTATTTAGATTGCAAGAAGCCATCTTTATAATGGCCAGTAAGAGTGATAAGTAATGTGACACAGCAAACTCTGAAGGGGATATTCGATAACAAAGACAAAAATAGAGTAAACGTTTATCCTTAAGGAACGAGCAAACAGTGGAAGAAGTGGGATTATTCAGGGATCAATTTTGAGCGTCTTAAGAAGAATATTTCTATTCAAGGTAGCCAAGCTCGGCGATGCTATCTAGATTCCCGCCTCTAGTTCTTGCTACTGATGCTAACTACGCATCGCATCGGTAAACATATATGTCGCAACATTGTACAAACACACAACAGTCATTGGCAACGTGGACTTCCTTCCACCATGACCGCTCCCGAAATGTCCCTCGTCCCCTCCAAGCCTCGCAGCCCCCTGCCCACTACCGAACTGGAGCCTTCTTCTTCGGAACTTGCTCCATCTCCGGATAGCACTGCCTCTTCGAATAGCGCTCTCTCTCCAGATCGAGCTCCCTCTCCTGACAGTACTCCTTCTCCGGACAGTGCTCCCTCCCCGGATAGCGCTCTATCTGCGGTTAGCGTTCCCTCTCATGGTTGCGCTCCCTCTCCGGACACTGCTCCATCCCTGGACCGTGAACGCTCTCCAAACCGCTCTTCCCCTCCGGCTCTCTGTTCTTCCCCATTCAACGGTTTTCCCACCATCAACCGGTGGCTGCACGACGACGACATCAATCGCTTCTGCGACAAGCTCCAAATTGCCATGGAGCACACGATCGCCGGAATGCTCGCCATCCAGTACATGAAGGTGTTTCCGGAGGACGTGAAGACGTCCATCAAAGGCGACAAACCTGTGCTCCAGGTTCTTCTGGACCAGAGCCGACGACACTACATCTTGGTGGAGTGGTGTCCTGAGAAGAACGAGGTCTTCGTCTATGACTCCCTCTACGAAGGTCCGCGGAGGCTTCTCAACCACGATGTCGTTCCCCAGCTACAGTCGCTCTTCGCTCATCTCTACGAGGAGGAGCAGAGGATCCCTGTGACGATAGTGCGGGACTACGAGCAGCAAACCGACGGATATTCCTGTGGACACCGCGTCGTCGCTGTGGCATTGCTCCGTGCCTTCGGAATTGACCCCACCAACCACTCTTTTGCAGTGAACGAGATCAAGAAGTTGATGCAACATATCGAGGAGATACCAAAACCAGATCTCAAAGAGTTCACAAGGCTAGAGATCAGCTGTGAGCGGGCCCTGAAGGGGGAAGAACCGTTGAAGTGCTTTGTGCGGAACAATGGGCGCGTGGAATATGAAGGAGAGGAGGAAGAAGACCCCTTCGCCAGCGGACCTTTCTGGCGAATGCAGCGACATAATAAGAAAAAGGTCTTTTCCTATAGTGACGCTGTACGGTCCAGAAGAAACCTCTCGGAAGAAGACAGCTGCAGTTCCGAGAACATGGTAACGGGGGAACGCCGCTATCAAAGAAGCTATGAGAAGGAAACGAGCCCAACAAGAGAAGACATGGAACAAATGTACGAATGCATTCAAGACGAAGAAGATAGGGACACCGTGGACAAGATACTCCTCAAGAACAAGTACCGTGCAGATAGAACTGAGAAATGGGTGCATGCCCATAGGGACTTGGCAGAACGCTCTTCGCGTCCTTGGAAGCAGGAGGAACTAGAATTAGAAGACGAGTGGATGCAAGTTACGGAAGAAACCAAAAATTGCCCTTCTGAGCATCTCGATACAGAGAATCAGCATGATCTCTCGCGACCTTCTATCGAAAATATGGAAAAGTCCTCCACAAAGCCAACTGAAGCAACGAACAAAAAGAGGGTGGAGAAGGAGTAGTGCTGTTTTACTACCTCGTTTTACTTGCTATCCCATAAGACTATTCCTTTGAAAGATAAAGTTTTCCGTGTTTGTGAGTTTCCTGTGCTGTGCCTGGGTACTTTTACGGCTGGTAGGACCTTCGTCAAAAATATTCATCAAAATAGGACAGAGCCATGTCGACATTATGGTTTAGAGAGATTTTGACTGTCATATATTCCTTGCAAAGCTAGAGTTGGTTTGAATCACCAACTGCAAAGAAGTCTGTTTTTCAGGCACACTCTCCTCAAGCATTTTCTAAGAATCGTTGTTGTACACAAGTGGTCAATGTACTGTTGTACTACTGTAATGTAAGTCAACTACTCATTACTGCAGCATAATACGATTTATTCAGGACTATGTGGTTCACTGTCCTCAGTTTCAGAAGCGAAGGACGACGACGAAGCGTTTGTAGAGCTGTCGGAACGGGTAGACTCATCCTCGGACTCACTCGAGCTCGTCTTAAAATGCACAAGATAGAGTGGAAATAAATCTGGCTAAACATACCTCCTGAAAGGGTTCAACCTTTCCATCAAGCGTCACATAGCATCCCACATAGGGATTGTCACAGCTCTCCTCGATCTCCCTCCGACTGATCTCGAAGCGATTGAAATCGTCCAGCGTCGGCTTCTCCGTTCGGTCGATGTGCTTCACGAGGCGGTCCACCTTCGGAACGACCGTCGAGTAGCGTCCGACGTTCTTCTTCCTCGCTCGGAGACACACCGTGGCCAGAGCGCGGTAGCCACAGGACCAGTCGTCCGTTTGCGTCGCAGTTCCCGTGTGGATGGCAAGCAAGATGCGGCCCTTCTTCTCGTACAGGTGTCCGAAGAGGTGGACGATCTGCTCGGTGATGCTCGTGCTCAAGAGCGGAGTGGTGCCGTCGTCCGAGTCGCGCAGCTTCGTCGGCAGCGAATCGTAGAGAATCGCCGTTCGGCTTCCGACGTCCCACTCGACGACCACGTAATGGTCACGGTCGCGGTCGAACAGCACCTGAAGGACTTGTCGCTTTCCTGAGATATGCTTCTTCAACTCGGCCGGTTCCAGAGTGATGTACTGCATCGCGAGCATCCCCTCGATTCTGTTCCCAGTCGCCTTCTGCAGCTTGTCGCAGAATCGGTCGATAATGTCGTCTGGCAGTCGGCGCGCGTCTCTCTGAAACAGAAACATCGTAGGTGACCTTCTGCCGACGGCTTACCTCGCCCTGTGACGTTGGCACTCCCAAACTCTCATCCGTTGTGTCTGCTTCCTTCACGCTCTCGCTTGCCTTCTCACCAGGCGTCAAGGCGAGATTCGCGAACGCTCCTTCCACGGAGGAAACGGATTCCGGTTCCGAACTAAAAGGGAGGTTGTATTAGGAGATTACGGGCTTGGGAACTCACTCGCTGTCTTCTTCTTGACGCTCTCCCTTGCTCTTCCCGACAACCTCTTCTGTCTTCATTCCGGCCGCTAAGCACTCGCTTCAAATTCACAAATGACTGACTGAGCAGCGCCTTTGCACAACGTGTCTGTCTGGAGGTGCGGACGGTTCGTTCGTTCATCCCTAGACTAGACAAAATGGGGAATTTTCAACTGAGTACGGTAGCTTGCTGACTTTTCGATTGCGTTGATACTAACGTATCGCAGTGTTCTTATTTTTGGATAGATTTTTCAGTTCCCGAATTTTCCTTCGAGCAGGGAACACAGTAACCACGGCTCTGGATTCGAAAAAGATCATTTACAAAAATGGAACAAGTAAAACATTGGTTTTATTATTATGGCAAGTCTTTTCTGTTCTAGTGGGCGACATATTTTTGTCGAAGATTTACCGCAACACGTTCATTGCATCTGTCTTTGAATGTTAATGACGTTAATATCAAAATATTGGAAAAATAATCAGTTTTCTTTTCCATCACCGTGTTCCATGTGGACTATTTTTGGTTCTAATTCCGTTTCTCCTTACTTTTGTTCAACGAACCACAATAATGCTCACGGCTTCCATAGTCTAGACGTGAGAAAACTTGAACTGCCGACTTGAAACTAATGAGAAAATTTCCGATTGGAAAGGATAATATCGAACTACGTCCTTGAAACTAATCATTGACTTCCAAAGTCACAATTTAATTTTTGAATGCAATGAACAATCTCACTCGCCGTCTCTTAGAAACAATGACAGTGACGAAACGGTAGGACAATGACCAACAGCTTCAGCTAATTCTACGCCACAACACCCGTGGCCTTTGTACCTTCTTACTATTTCCTTTGAGCTTCTTATGCAGATATTTAATTTTTGTGTTTCGAGAGTAAGTTCACACCGGCTTCTGTTCTTTGAACACAATTCCTCCAGCCACTTCACCGCCCTCTCACCTTGGCCTCAAACGTTGTACAGTAAGATTGACACTTTTACTTTTGAACACACTCCAGACACGTCGTGCAAACCACATATTTTGACTGACATATGAATAAAATCGAGTGAGTGAAATATCTTTGGAAGAAGACAACTGAACTAGCGAGTACGGCGCGCAGTGATGAGAGGCTGGAAATCACGTGGTGACAAACGGACGAATAGCTCGGGCGGGAAACTTTTAGCTCGTTGCATGGTACAGTAATCTCGGAACTGGGGAAGGGTAAGTGGTGAATACGGTGATACTCGTAAACATCAGAAGACGATCGACAGAAAAGTGAAATTTCGGAATAATTGGGTGGGCGTGAGCGACATCTATAGAAATCTGAGAATATCTGAAGGATCCACAGGGTCGACGGAGCGACAACGCTGAAAGGAGGGTTGTGAAAGACTCTAGGCCCACACACGGCGACTGCAGGAACGATCGGGAAAGGAAAGTGGCAGAAGGAGGAGAAAGATACAAAAGTGACACGAAAGACGATCGGATTCGTTGGTTGATGGTCTGGAGGCAGTTACGCGTACGGTCGGGGATTATGGTATCTAGGCCACCGCATAGTGGTGATGGTCGGCCTCGGAGAGCGCCTGGGACGAGTTGGAGAGCGTTCCGCACGAGGTGGAGTGCTTTATCGGCGTCTTAATGTGCAGCTCCTGCACGAACGTTGGGGGCTCGTGCTGAGCTCGTTCTGAACAAACGAGGATTACTGTATGCAACGCAGCTGGGAGGGTTAAACTGACATCGGGTTCCTGACACGATTCCCTGACACGTTCCCCTGAGAATTTCGTCCTAAAAGAACAGTGAGTCATGGTGCAAGACATTTTACGACGAGCAAAATATCTGTGTCGCTGTGGGCAGAAAGAGAGGGTCCAGGGAGCAATCGTGTCAGGACCCCAAGCGGAAGCTAAGGTATATGTAGAACTTACCGCAGTATCGCATGACTTCTCGGAAACTGTAGCGGGTGATGTCGACCTTCTGCTGCGTCCACCAGTGGTTTCGGATGTCGTCCACCGTGGCACGCGACTTGGGATCTCGTTGTAGGAGCCACGAGAGCACTTGGTAGAGACCCTCAGGGATGTTCATGGGGAGGTCCACTTCAGCGCGCACAGTGTCCGTAACAGTCAAGAAGGGGTTGTTGTAGAACACGAGTGTGTAGAGGAGGACTCCGAGGGACCACATCTCCAGCTCGGGGCCGCGATAGCGGTTGCCGATGAGCACCTCGGGGCTACAGTACTCCATGGTGCCACAGAAGGTCGAGAAACGGAGATCTTCGCCGAAGGGCGCTGCGGAGCCGAAGTCGATGAGTTTTATGTTGAAGTTCTGGTCGATTATGACGTTTTCGTCCTTCAGATCGCGGTGCACAATGTGGTTGGAATGGAGATAGTGCAGGGCGCTGACAATCTGGAATACGGTAGCTAGATGGCAGTAGTAAAATTAGGTTTGAATTTTTGACTTCGTGGCTTCCTTTAATGACTAAACTGGGACTGTAATTCTTGGAGATATCAAGAAGCAAGGACATAGAAAGGGCTTAACGGATTTCAAGTGCCTCAATCGTAAATCCTTAATTGTTTTAGAATCGACACTTGAAAGTTTTTACAGTTTGTGAGTAATTTAGAATATTGTTATTTTTGGTTGTGCGCTTAGAACGAACCTGTCGGAAGATGTAGCTCAACAACTGCTCGTCCAACTTCGGCTGGTAGTCGATAAACTCGAAAAGGTCCATCCCGATGCCCAGCTTCTCGATGACCAGCTGATAGTGCGTCTCGTTCTCGAACACGTCCAGGCACTTGACGATGTTCGGGTGCTGCAGTGTCTCCAGCAGATGCACCTCGATGGGAATCATGCGGTCCCCGCGTTTTCGGCTTCTGGTCCATCCGTCCGGCAGGACCTTCGCCTTGCAGATGAGCTTTGTGATGGAGAGAAGACCCGTTTCCTTATTTGCCGAGAGCCTCACGGACCCGAAGGCGCCGTTCCCGATCACTTGGAACGTGTCGTAGTACTTGGAGTACTCGCCTCGGATCGACTCGATGTTGCTGTCGGCGACGGTCATTATCGGCTCTATCGTGTCTTCCGAATGATCCGGCAGCGACCTGTCGTGGTGGTTGTTGGACGGAAGGTGCACGACGTCTGTGGGATTCCCGTTGTGCACGACTATCGTAGCCGCCGACTCCTCGACTGTGGGTTTCGGGTCGAAGAGGCCGAAGTCCGTTGTGCGGTCGTAGTTTATGGTGACTGACCACAGCGCGGGAGAACCCTTTGTTTCGATACGGCGCACTTCGAATCTCACAGCTGGAAAGGGAGACGATGATGGAATGTAAGATGGATTCAAAGGGGTGATGGAAAGCTACGGTAGGGTTAAAGCTCCCGTGTTTCATTGATCAGGCGTGTATTTCCAGCTTTAAACGTGACGGATTTTTGGTTGATGACAACTGCAATGTTACGCCATCAATGACTCAGATCTCCCACACTCTGGCCTATCTAATAAACTTCTTAAGGGGTAATACAAAGCTCCTTTTTGGTAGGTTATATTTTCCGTGTTTGATTGATAAGGCGTGGATTTTCAGCTTAAAAAGTGCCCAATTTTTGAATCATAAGAACTACGATGTTACAATGACTCAGTTCTTTTGCACTCTAAATCTCCTATGTTGAGCAAACATCTATTCTCTGATTTTTGCAGCCTCGACTTTCCTTCGTGGATTCCCCTGCTCACTTACGGATGAGATTTTCATCATTGTGCTTCGCGCATCCATAGAAGATGCCCTCCTTGATTCCTCCCCTCTTGCTGTCCTTCCTCAGGTTCTCGCCCAAGAACTGCGCAATCTCGTTCTCGCTCAGCAGTCCCGGCTCCATAGGCTCCGCATCGACGGAGAGCAGCGCACTCGTCGACGGACCCTGTGCGCAGTCTTCCTCGTCGGAGCATTTGGACGAGTTGTCCGACTCGATCGTGTCGAGGCTGATCTTCGAGAACTTGGCCGGGAGGTCGGCAGGGGCCATGCACTGCTTCTTGATATCTAAAGGCTCAGGTGAGGAACAAGCTGTCGAATTCCATGCTCACCTCCATCGCTGGAGGAACGGACGATGTCGGCGTTGTCGATGTCGTCGCCTGACTCATGAAGGTACTCGAAGAAGGAGGGAATCATATCCGTGATCTGGAGGCTCATCTTCCGCGACTCTGTTGGGTCGCGCCCGGTGAGTGCCTGTAGGAAATTTTCGTTGAAGGAGTAGAGAAGACCCGTGTCAGTCATGGTGACGATCCCGTTGACGGCAGAGAGGGCGCGAATGTTCACGTCGAACATCACCGGCTGGTGGTCTGAAGTGGACGAATGTGGATTCTGTGGTTTCAGAAGTTTGTAAGGAAAAAAGATTTTTTGGTACAAGGTACGACACAAAAATAATGACACGAAAACAGTGTATCTTTTAGTCATGTCCTGTGATCTACAAAACCAGAGTGAAGAGGACTATTCCAGGACTCTATCGTCAGCGAATGTATGCCACTAGTGGAGCGATAGAAGGCCACAAGACGAGGGAAACTGCTTCCCTGTTCAACTCGACAAAAACGCTAATTGTACAATTTTCGTACCCAGTATCTTTATTATATTCAATTTTATCAGAATCGGCAATACTAGATATAACTGAACCAACCTTAAAGCCAATCTTAAAGTACACATCTAGTGCACGCAGAACTCCTTGCTCGAGTTTCCAAATTTTCTTTCAGTACCGCCCTGGCGCTTGTTTTAACACATTTATTCGCATTGATTTTTGTTCCCAGTACTTTTTCTCGCATAAGTTGTGTTGTACCTTGTATTTCCCACAAAACATTCACGCCAAGAAGTGTAGGCTGTCAGAATTGTATCAGGAAGTCAGAATTGTTAGTGGGCAGTGTAAAACTATGCTTCGAAGGCTCACTAAAGCTGACTTCAATGTGGACTTTTCAATTCACCTACAAAAATACAGAATATGTAGAATTTCGAGTGCTACATAGATAGCGTTTACAGGCCTCCAGTTCGCGTCGCCTTGTCGATCTTATCTGCAATAGGTCATTCCACCAAGTAGATCAGCCCGAATGATAAATTATCCGCTCCCCCGAGAGAGGAAAAAGGTCCCATTGTGTACTTCCGGGTGTCCGAGGTGTCTCACGATCTGAGATGGTGGTGTGACGTCACAGGAAAGTCAATATTGAGACCCTCTCCACTCAGTTGGCATCACTTTGAACTCTGATGCCTCGGTGATTTATCGCCTTTGTTTGAACAGTTGCAATCCTAGCCGAATTGCGAAATTTGCGTTTTTTCGGGAAAAAGGAGGAACGGCGTTCCACAGACTTTGATCTATGGTTCTGAGGCTAGAAGCTTCGGGAATAGCTGAGCAGTTTCTTGTGGAATCTGTTAGTGTTTGGCTCCTTCGACGAGGAAGAGGCAGTGTTTTTAGGAGCACTTCCCGCATGACGGACATGTGTTTCTGATTCTAATTGCATGAGAAGAGACGAATCTTAACGAACCGATCATCAAAAATTGTGACAACGATCTTTGCTGCTTGGTGCTTCTCAGAGTTCGGACCCGGATTAACGATTCACACGCTTCATCTGTTATCGTTGTTGTACTACGTCGTTTACGTAAAACAAAGGTCATTGAGAGACGTTATCACGTTAAAAAGACAAATATTTTTTGGCATAGGATTAAACCTAAGGACATTATTTGGGCTGTAAATGATAAAGGAAAACTAATGCTTGAAAAAAAACGGCAAAAATAAAAAAGGAAGATAAGGAGGAAAATAAACAGCGAAAGTCACATATATAAAAAAAGAAAACAACCATAATCGCGCATACATATGCGATTTCGAACGGCAAAAATGAAGAAACAGAATTCAACACAGTTCTTTAAACATCAAAGTAAGGATATTTGAGTGTTTAAAGGTTCTTTATCTTCGGATTTATCTCGGAAAAGCGATAATAAAGTAAAATAGTGTATCCAGAAGATTATAGAATTTCAAAACATCTATTCAATAGTGCGAAAAATTCCTAAATAAGCTGAAAGAATTGTCATTTCCAATATTAACTAAAATGAGAATCATCAGACGGCAAAAATTTAAATTTAAGTTCATCTCCGCCACATCATGTTTGAAGAAAGAAGTGCATAGGTAAGTGATAAATCAACTCACTCTGATCGCGTTCGGCAGAAACGGTGGCAGTGATGGGGATGGAGTTGCCCTTAACTCCAAGCGCGCACACGTGTTGTTCCACATTCTCAGCGGCCTCTTCCAGCTTCAAAGACGGGATGAGCTGCTCGATCTCCGTGCCTAGAAGGTCCCGCATGGAAGCGTACCCGAGTAGCGAGGCCATTGAGTCGTCGACCCGAAATATTCGACCCTGAAGACATGTTATAATATTAGAGATGGCCTTAAGAAAAAATACAAACATGTGTAAAATTATGACATACTGTGTTAGATTATTCTATATCCCATTTTTCTGACCCCTTTTCGGTGAAGCATTGCTTGCTGCTGCGCATTAAAAAGTATGTACAAGAATTTGATTTGGCACAAAGAAAGAGGAAAAAAATTATAAAAATTTGTGCTCGACTACAGTTGTCAAGTACGAACAAAAATTATGTGGATAAAATGGTTACAAATTAAATTAAGAGTGGATGGCGGCAAGAAATAAACAAAGAAATGGCGGCTGCAAAATTTAAAAAATACTCTACAAAATGTAACCGTAAAAAAATGGAAAATAGTCTACATATTTTGAGCAACAAATCACGACACATGGTGACTTGTTTTCTTTTCGTTTTTATTCAGGTCATCAAAAATAGCTGTATGAATTTGAGCAAAGACCTATTGGCAACCTAACATTTAATTGTGTTTGTTGTAATATTATAGATACTGCGGAGGAGTAACTGCAGAATTGTGTTGAAAAAGTGCTGTAAGTTACCATATTTAAAAATTCGCTTGGCTGATCGCTCGCCCTAGTTCTCATTTTGTGTAAAAAAGGGAAACAAATTGTTTGGAGGCAAGAATCGAGAACAGTAAGTCGAAAATATGGTCAAAAATTCCAGAAAAATACGAGCGACATTTTCCCGAAAGATTCAATAGTAACATAGAAAAAAATATATCTCATATGTACATCTTCTCATACAAAACCCAGAAATCAGCTGTTTCGAGATACATAGCTACTTTTAGCTACTCACCTTGGCTCCCAGAGTGCACTGAATGTTGATGGCGCTGACCTGCTCCATGAGAATGAGCCATCGATGGTTGCTGGAGGAGATGCCGTTTTGACTCGTATAACCCGACCGTTCGGTCAGCGAACCGTTGGTGGGCGAGGAGCGCATGTCGGCGGTCGGCGTCCGACTCGACGGCGACGCTTCGTCGTCGCAATGCGAGTCCTGAAGGAGATGAGTCAGAGCTGTGATTGAGTAGTCCGGGTGACCAGACAAGAAAGAAGCAGGAAATTGGGCGATCTTCGAAGGCGAAAGAAGACCGGAAGGGCGATAAAAATAGCTTTTGATTCGGTGAACTGGGACAGCGCACAGTATATTTTTGCTTGAGTCACAGATGAGTCATGTCACAAATGACTCAAGACAAGTAAACGGAGTATTTTGAAAATAAACTTGAATGTGTGGTTCGACCTCATTATATAGAACGAAAGACAGGAATTAATTTTAAATAGAATTCGCCCTTAAAAATTAGAGTAAACCACAGAGCAGAGCTTCGGCTGGACATTTGCAGCCTGGCACATTGGAAGTTAAATTTAAGAGAAGTGTGATAAAATGCACCCAAGAGTATGAGCAGCAAAAATCAAGTTGATAACCTGTGGCAGACTGTGTTGGAGGCGGAAGCATCAGGCCAAGAGCGACCTCGTAAGTCCCACATTCTAATGCACGCGATTAAACCCTGTCTGCTGGAAATGAACGTTTAACGCCCTTGATCCACTGACACAAGTGCAGGATGAGTTACAGCATACTCGCCACAAATTCGATCGTCACAGTCTCCGTTTGACAAGCGCATTTATATCTAAACAGAAATCTCTGGACTCAAAAATTTATATGCATTTCCAAAATGAACAGCATTTGCATCGATTAATTCTGACGACTTGTAACCAATTTTGATTTTTCGACCTCAAATAAATGAATAAACTTCTTTGAAAATCAATTTTCCTTATAATAAATTAAACAAATGATAAAAATTACCCGAAGAGAAGAAACTTTAACAAAAATCCAGCTTTAAACTGCGGGCAGTGACCAGAGTTTGGCAAACTGAAACTCTGGTCGGTCGGATCGAAATGGACCATGAACAGTCCCACATCCCAAGGCGCCCCCTACTTGTGGAAACGTTTGTTCTTCCCTCTGCCGACTCCATGATTTACTAGCACGCCCGAACACATGGTCAGTTCCAGTATACCTAGATCATTGTTGGCCTTAACAGTGCTAACAGCATTAGTTTGTAGAGATTCCACGGATGACAAAAATTTTCTTTCCAAAGCCTTTGTAAACAAGAGCATTTGCACCGCGCATTCCCAAATTACTAGAAGGTCAACGTGTGAAATGCAAGGAATTTTTGAAAGTAACGGACTCCTAAAAACCGGTCCTAGAGCGGAAGGTCTCCCGGGCGGAAATGGCGAATCTAGCACAACTCACATCCTGGCCATTGTGGCCGTCGCGCTCGACCATGGCGCTCAAGTAGGGACTGTAGGCAGCGCACGTGGACTTGCTTCTCAGAGGCGTAAATTGGAGTGTCCCCGGCGAGGAGAGTTGCTGCGTCGAGGTGTTTGTCAAAACGGCAGCCGTGGTGGGGGAGGGCTGCTGTGGAGGCTTCGACGTCACACTGAAAAGACCACCGTCAGAGAAGGAGAAAACGCACTTTCCGTCACACAAGCAGACTCTTGCACGCGGGATCAACAAACAAACACGGCGACGACAACATCGCGTGTGGCGCTGCCCCGGGCTGTTATTCCCGGGAAGGAGGGGGAGGGCACCCCCTGTCTTGACGGAAACAGTTTTTTAATAAAAATAATCCTAAAAGGTCAGAGTGATAAAAGTTTCCCAGACACCCCGTCGCACTTTGAGGGCGACCGACAAGTGGGGCGAAATGATACGCAGTTTAAACGATGCTATCTGTGCGATTGGAGAAGGTAGAGGAGGAGGATATGGTAGCCGCAAAAATGGACCAAAAATATGGAAATGAGCTGCAGTAGTAGATTCAAGAAGCCCTAACTGAAAGTGGCTACTTCTAATGCTTCTCTATAGTTTTTAAGTCCCAAGAACAAGTGATCGGAGAGTGTGATTGTATGATTGGAGAAGGTAGAGGAGAATCAAGAAGCAAAAATCAGTTTTTCTTGGTGCTAATGATTTCCACAATAGAGACAGCTGTAAAATGTAGATTGGCAAGATTGTCATGGATGTCCTTGTTTGATGCTAAGAAGTCCAAAGCGGTCGATGAAGCAAAAATGAACTGTATAAGGACAACCGAGCATTGTATCAAGATTTTATGGTATCCAGAATCCCGTAACCTTCACCAAAAATATGGAAATAAGCTGCAGTATGTATATTCAAGAAGACCTAACTGAAAGTGGCTATTTCATTTGGCTTTCTAATTGGTTGGAGAGAAATGTCCTAATAGAACCATCAGAAATGGGTGCTAAAAATGACGTTATAATGAAAGACAATGGTTTTATTGGAAGATCAGTGTAACTCAGCTCATTATAACACATATCTATGTAAATTGTACACATCACAATTCTGTAGCGTCGTCAAAAATGTAGAAACTGGAAATCACGACAGATGTGAAAATAGTTTCGAGAGCTTTCTTCGATTGAAAGAAACCTTGCTACGTTCTCAAAAATAGTTTTAGTTCAGGGAATTGAGAACAGATACTACTCGTGAACGAGCTGGCTTAAGTTAGGGGAAATACCTCTGTAGGAGTAAAAGTAGATTCACGTGCGTGTCATAACAAACCTTTAAGGGGAAAGGTATATCGTAGCTGTGAACTACGAAACACAAAAATAAACTGACAATAATAGCGATAAGGATTAGATTCATGTACTGGTAAGCAACACATCGTAGGCTTGCTCTAGTTACATTGAAATGGGTGGAGTCGACACCCCTCTGGCACAACAATGTAAAAACAAAAAACAGAAAGTATGAATGGATACCGCCACTAATAGATCCAAAAACCAGAGAGGTGACAAAAGGGCGACTTTCGCTTCCGTTCTTTCGGACCCCGCAGTCAGAGAGCGAATCCCGGTCTCGTGTGGGGAGCACGCGATCCTATCGGCGTACGTCTGGTCGCCAAGCGGCGAGCCTTCTTCTACCCTTTGTTGGAAACGGAACGACAATTTGTAATGCAAACAAGGGCGTCTCTCGAGCGCTATCGAACAATCGACCTCCTACGCCGCCGGGAATGCTCGGAATCAAGAAGGCAACTACTCATCGGGCACCACCAGTGGGAGGACACGTTGCGTTCCACGTAGTTATTTACATGACTCTCGCGTCATTCGACTCTAATTCACGCTAACAAGCCGCGCGAGCCTGGCGGTGACGTTGGCGGCGACAAAACAGAACAACAATCGAGCGAGAAGTGTTTTCGTTTGTTTGGTTCCCGGAAATGAGGGGGAATAATATGGAGCGGGCGAGGGCAAGGACAACGCAATAGAGAGAGAGTGGGAAAATAAATAATTAGGACCACCGCTGTCCTGAAAGAACTTTTGACTGCCCTGTTCCGAGAACAGGCTTTAGCCTCAGGAGAATGGAGACCGACTGAATCTGTAAGGTACGGTGGTGGAAATCACCTTTGGCTGGTGAACAGGTTAGAAAAAAATCGAGAAATTTGGACGGCAAAAATTTCCGCTTCAAATGCTCACTAAAGTCGCAAATAATACAGGGTAATTTTATTAGTTAAAAAATAAAGAAAATAATGTTCAAGCTTCTAAAACCCTGAACAGACCAATTGAGATTGTTCGGATAGGGTAAAATATCAATCAAAACGATTAAATAAGAATGTGTAGAACATTTGGAGGACTCAAAAAGCATGGAACAAAAATAAGCTTAAACTCAACTCGTGCTAGTCGGCGCACGAAATTCTGCTATAACAGTGAACAGAACCACAAATTAACTAGGAATGCTGACTATCTATTAAGTGAAAAATGTACGTTAGGTTAAGCAGCTGTAATTACAAATGGAAACCCGGAAAGAGATGTTCAACTCTATAACAGTCAAAAATTCTTTGAAGCTGCATCGCTTTCATGCACTCATAGCCGACGGCACATGAGCAACGGCATCATTCGATAGGTTCCATGCGGCTCCGCAAAACCTCTGGAAGCCACATCCACTGATGAACACCATGAAAGTGTCCCATGTTCAACGGACCAAGCCTCTATCTCAACTTAAGACCCAATGTTGTGCAAGGCTAAGTTTACCGAGCGGATGCCAAGCATTACCGCACCTCCGAACATCGATCACCACAACGACCGTTCGCGCCAATCCATCGCATAAATCAGCGCCGACGTTCGGGCGCGAATCCGCGGACGGACGAGCGAGTGGCCGGCTGTCGGCCACTAGCCACTGGCCAGCTGGCACACCACAGCCCTTCCAGCACCGCTTCTTCGAATGATTGTGAAATTTGTTTACGTCCTCCCCCGAGCGTCCCATGATTCAGCTCGCGCAATCTCTGTTTATCCGCCGTTCGAATTTCAACTTTTGGTTCAGAGAGCGGTGTGGACATAAACAAACATCGCCGTGGGAACCGTGGGAACCTAATGGGCACATTGCGAATAAGTCGTAAAATGCAAATGGGCACCGTTTCCAACACTCCATATGGACGGGGAGAATAATGTGTTGTCGAACATTTCGTGACCTTTTACCGATCTACTTAACGGTCTGTTAGAGTACAGCACGAAAAGAAAACAGTAGATTACGGTGGAAAACAAGTGGTTTGGTTTTGCACGCGGGGGTGAGCCTATGTCACTGCTGACGCCGTTTTCCATTTGCGCAACTTGTGTGTGCAGCTTGTCACCACACTACGTACGCTCAAAAATTCAATAAATATATATTTTTTTAAATGGCTGGAATTTCACTTTTTGTGAAGACACACGTTAATAGAGATGAATGTGCTTACCACAACAAACGTGGCAGTAAAATGTATCCTACAAGCAGGTAAGGGAGAAAAGACCTCCAACCCAATACTCAAAAATAGAAAAATGGAACTCAGGTAAACGAACACCGCCAAGCTCTTCCCCTTGAAGGTTGATTTGATGAATTGGACAAATACTTATATCAACAAAGGAGACAGTAGATTTTGAAAGGAAGGTAAATCAAAGTAGAAATGATCGTAGCACGAAACAGGTTACCAAGTATAAATTTTCTTTTAAATAATCCCATGATTAGCGTGAAGATGCAGAAGTGGTATTATGTACATGATTTCTGGCTTTATTTTCCATTTGCGAATCATACATGTCCAGCTTTTATGGAACGCGAAATCGAAAATTAAAAATTTAGTAAGTAATTGTCGAATAATCGCTTTTTGAAAGACACAACACATAAATTAAAAATGTTTAAACGCGAAATCTAAGGTAGTACATGATGGCTCCCAAATGACATATGCAGTGGAGACCAAAAATTTATGCGAATGTTTTAAAAAAATAAAAAATAAAACACATTTAATTAAAAAAAATTTTTTCCAACAAAACTAAAACGCGGAAAATATTGGGCAGATGAAAGAAGGAGGTGATCTAATCTACTTAGCACCTTAAGATACCGGGAATGCTTAAGAATGTGTCGCTGCAGAGCGATCCAAAATACAAAGCGAACGTCGTCAACAACGTCCCATACGAACGATCATCGCATTAGGCGAAATCTGTACCGCCGTGTGCCGCGCACTCACTTTCCTAAGAAAATTAGTCGTAAACGGCAATTAGTTGATCGATAGACAACAATCCGTTACAAACATGAAAAAAGTGAACTTTTGGAGGCTTCTGCCTGACAACCCAAAAATAAACGAAATTGTACTATTTACCATAAGGAGTTGCAGGAGCCAAAAGTCACCTGTTACTATTCAGCCACGAGATCTGTTTTTATTATAGTAAACACTTTTTTAAATGGCGGCACCTGTGCACAATAATAAGAGGTCAAACGTTTGCGGCAAGAAAATAATCAAAGATGAACTGTACAATAAATGAAAAAAATATGTATTTTTAAAAAATACGAGACATAACCTGACAGCACTAAGTAAAGGCAAAAATAAGATGTTGATAAGACGAATGCAATATAAAATAATGCAACAGTGGGAAAAATTTTACAGTAAAAAAATTAATTATTAGCAACTAGAAACAAAAATAATTTGAGGGGAGACAAAAATGCCCACAAATGTCACAAGAATGAATTGTTGGAAAATAAGGAAAATATTCTGAAAACGTACCAGATTAAAAGAAGAGTGACAACGGAGGGCAAGTACCATAAATAAATTAGAAATGCATAAATAAATTGGACTTAACAAAATATGAATGAGAAGTTCAGATGGGTGCAAAAATAATTCATCAGTCATCTTCTAAATCTTATCAGCTAAAAAAACGTTTAGAAAGTAAAAACTTAGAAGAGAACTGGTAAATCGTAGTAAAATAGAACACCATTTTGGAACAAAAATTAATTATGAGCAATTAATTACAAGTGATTCAAGGTTGGATAAAGATAAGATATTGTAAAGATAAGATATTCATAGAAAGAAAATCTTGTAAACTTGCGCAGATAATACCAACATGCTGCAATTAGGAAATGTGCCCCGTCGGAATGCCAGATTAAATTGTCCCTGCAGGGAACGCTAGTGGTGCATTGTGTTCTCGGAAAGCGCACACAACACAAGAGAGAGGAACTTCAATTAAGGGCGTCCGTGCCACCCCATTCCGGCGCGCACGTAGGTCAGCTGCAAACATAGAACTTCGGAAAAACACGCAGCACGACATGCCGAGAATAAGAATAAAATCTTGGAAAGGGTCCAAAGTCCCGTGCAAAGTCAATAGTGGCGGCAACTGGCGCTATGACGAAGGCGCTGTAAACCACCGTGCTGGCTCGCAGTGGGAGTCCGCGGAGCGAGTAAGTCGCCCCCTCCATGACGAGGTCATGTTCTATTTTTAGTGTACGGCAAAATACCCCATGTGCTGCGTTGTCACGATCTGCAAAAACGGGACGCAGAACCAGTTGCAACGGAAGGGGGCGCGGTGCGCGCGTATTTGCATAGAACCCCTCCGTGCTGTCTGCTCGATTCTCAGCACTAAGCAAGCTAAGCTCGCGACGAGATCGTTAGTATCGATCGTCGATGCACGTCGACTGCGGAGGGGAGGGGGCCGTCCGAATGGCGGCCCGGAGCCACGATGACGTGTGAGGCGGGCCGTCCGCCGGAATCCAGACGATGGAACCACACGCACAGAATACATTTTCGGCATATATCCGACGGGAGACTCTAGTTTGAACCAGAAATAAAGCAATATTGCTGCAGAATCAGAATAGGCCCCTTAAGGACATTAGCGCTCTTGATCCGTTCTTGAAAAAATGAAATGGAATGCGATCGACAAAAATGTTGCTAAGTAAAACGTTCCTAGGCTCAGGATAGGCTCAAAATAGGCTCAAGGCTAGGCTTCGGATAGACTCAAAGTGGAAAGATGGAGTTAGAATTAATGTTTCTAGAAGTTCAACTCTAAATATACGTATGGTTTCTAAGAAGAAAGTAAACAAAAATTCTTCAGGAATGTGTAAAGACATACGAAGAGTTAGCGCGAAGCCAAATGTTTTGGAACCGTCGAAAAACAAAAATGAATTTAGAGCATATACGCACAAGAGCAGCATAGTTTAGTTTAATGGAGGGCACAAGAGAGATGATTGTGTGCAGAAGGATAACGATGCGTCCGACAAAGCAACCCCTGCAGAAATTTTCCAAAGCTTATAACGTAGGGCCACACAAAATGCGTTGAACTGCGCTTTCAGTTTTAATTTCGTCGCACCTTGGTCTCAATTTCGTCTTTTGTGCTGCTATCAAGATTTTCTGGATTCTTCTAGTTTACGCCTCAATGGTGCTACGTGCGTTTCCGCACCATCTTTTGCAACATTGAGAACGGCCGCGATGGCGCACGCGCCACGTCACCAACGGTGTTAGTTTTTCACACAGCCTGAATAGCGGCAGAAATAATAATAAAAAAATGAAAAAAAATAAAAATGTAAAAAAATAAAGGAGTTGACGTGTGTCTTGCAAAAATTACAAAAGAAATTTGACGGTAAAAGTAGAGAATGGACCTAGTGCAACAAGGATAAGCACACAAATTGTGCGACAAACAAAATGAATTCACAAACGAGAACATTTTGGAATCTCATGATTTTTAAAAATAAAACAATGATTATATTAGAAAAATGAAAAAATAGAATCCCATCGCACAAAAATCCATCTATGAAAGTTGTCAACAAGCCTCTACGCTCAGTTCCTGCGTCCAGTCATTCTACAAAACCTGCTACGGACTGTAGAAGTAGCGCATAAAAGCTCCGGTAATTCTTAAGTCAGAACACAGTGGACCCTTTATTGGGAACCAAAACAAAAAGTCCAAGGTCCAGTTTGCGAATAGAGCCAACTGGACAAAGCGCGACTGAACGCACCGAGAACAACTGGCTCGCAGTGTTCCGGAAACGAGTCCATCCGGTCAGTCCAAGCAAGAAGTCCGCGTCACGACCGCCGCCCGCGACCAAACAGATCAACTTCTGGGCAGGCCAAACGGGTTTCGATTTCGATGGGCTCTGTTTATGCTGGGAGCACCCGTGGGCGATGTGCTCGGGGATGTTCATTGGCGTGCGCCCTGAAAGGAAGGTGGGGGTGGGAATGGTTGAATTTTAAGCAAGGCGAAGGGGTCCTTCGTGAAACGACCGTTTTTTTGTGAGCGACATTGGGAAGTCCCGTGAAGAAGAGGCGGAAGCGCGAAAGAGGATTAGCAATTGGACCGAACTTGCACGATCTCTGCGCGACTGGTTTGTGCTGAGGGTGGTGACGTGACCGAAGTCCAAAAACTAAGAAGTGAACTGGCACGGGTTGAGGAAGATCGTGGGTGACAGTTGAGTTAGGATTGCACAGAGGGCGCGCAGAGTTCCAGCGCTAGAACACAACCTACTACCAAAGTACAAAGCGCCTGTTGCACAAGTAGTCCAGGAGGGCAAAATTCTATGAAATGGAAATCAGGGTGAGAAAGTGCTTGCAGATTGTGTTGTGTGATGTGCTCAAGCGGTGTTCACTGATAGTGAGCGAACACTCTGGAACGTCCAGTGTAATCACATCGGTGTGAAAAGAAGTGAAGACGAACTGGGATATTCTGATAGAGAAAAATAGCGGATTTATGGCACGAAATGTGCGTTAGAAAATGGTCACAGAATAAGTTTTGTGATTTGTTCCAGTGCTGCTTCCTAAGAAAGCTCCTTTATTTTGTGAGAATAGAAGAATCTTTATATCAGAGATAAAGTGGATGGACAACGACGTACAAACAAAAATAACATATAAGAAAATTGTTAGCAACGGGCGGGAAAATTGTGTTAAAAGAATTGAGATGACAGGAATCTGTTTCAGAATTGAGGCTGTGAAAGAACGTTCAATTCAAAAACCAAGAAAATGTATAAAAACCAAGCTGTGGATTTGGGCGACACATGACAATCACGAACCGAGCCCCAAAGCACAAAAACCAGGAACTGCAGACTATTACACCAAGCATACCCTAAGACAGATCTCCGACTAAGAACGCAAAACAAAACTAAACAACAGCCGGCGAACCGAGACGTCGCCCCTGAACCCAATGGACAAATTAGGCAACAAACAAGAGTGTTCCGGTTACGCGACCGCACACTCCCTCTGCAACGGCGAATTCAGCAAACGCGGCGACAGCTGGAGGCTCAGAAGACAAAAAAGGGTTTCGAATGCATTTTGGATGGCAGACAACGCGCGCCTTTTATGTCATTCCACGCGACTGGAGCTCGCCTCCGTCGTCGCATCATATCGGAAGTCGTCCATCTGTCGGATTCGCGCCACGTTATCCGGTCTGAGCGCAGATCAACCGACTCCACGCGGACTACGGTGCGAAATGGAGCGAAAACTCGACGGAGCGTTCAAACCAGACACATAGACTAGACGGAGGAGACAAGATCGGAGCGTCGGAGACAGGTTGGGGGCGAAGAAATTGCGCAAAAATGTGGTAGAAGCATTGGAGAGCGGGTGTGGTGTTGTTGTGAATCACGAATAAAGGAGGATAAACGTGATGTTGAGCGCGAGATTGTGGTTTCAAGATGGATTAGACCGGTAAACCCGATAAGCTTGAATCTCACCCACGGCCAGCCAGCAATGCCGAAGATCGCTTTGGATATTATGCGTGTCATAAGAAAAAAATGTAAAAAGGCAGAAAATACATAATAGACAGTCTGAAATACTATGAACAAAAATTATTTACTCCTACATCAACGGTAAACATCCTTTTAAAGCAGATTACAGTTCTAACAAGGATGCCCAGAAATTGTTCGCTCAAAAATTTTGTACCAATAAAGGCGTTTATATATCTCGCACCTCATCCAATGTGCTAAATATTCTAAATATTGGAATGGATGTTGGAGATATATATCTTCCAAAAATGTAATAGGATGCAAGATGTAACCAAATGTAACCATCTGCTGTACTGACAAAAATTGGGCAACAAGAAGTAGATTGGCAGATTTTTGTGGAGGTTGTTTTGCACATTCGTTACAACATAAGCTTTCTGAGCAGTCCATAGAGTGAGTGGATGTGCATGGGGAGACCAGGAGCTGATGACAAAAATGCAACAAACGTTAAAATAAACACAACCGATTAGATCTCCCAAAGTTCTGTATGGCCGCAGACACAACACAACTCCCATCAGCGTTTCCAAAATCTGAGCTCTCGTGAGCGCAAATGACCGCTCGAACGGATGTAGACGGACAAGAGGACGTTCTTTGTCCTTTACAGCGAGATCGCCGCCGACGGGATGCAAATCTCATTTATGCACAACGCGTTCGACTTAATGTTTTTATGCGCTGGAGAGGAAAAATTCGAAGTATGGCTGGCGTGAATCGAAAGTGTGATTATGAGGAGTATTATGGGGGATTACGGGGGATGAGCGGTGTCGTTGTCGGATTACAAGATCCTGTCTTTTGTACCAGATGTGTGATCTCAGTGCTGAGGTGTACTTTGTGCTGACAGTGCTACTTGAAGCTTGATTTCATGCTCAAAAATGTGTTTTTAAAAGAAAAATTAGGCAAAGGAGGTGATTCAAGTTTTGCAAACTGTAACTGAATCGCTGGCTGGTTGGAGCTGGCGATAATTTAAATATACAGGTGGCGATTTTTATTACCATAATTCACACTACCGGATGTTAACAATTCTCACTAATATATATAACCTGAGTATCTCCTCCCAGAGCGATTAATTCGATCTGCAAAATAAGGTATCAACTTAGAGGATCTTAATACTTTCAAAGTGAATGTGATGCGAGGGAACTGGAAGAATGCATCTCCTCGTTTCAATTGACGTTTTAGGATGCTTGCCAGCCAAAAATATCTACTACCAATAAAATACCAAAACTCGTCGTTTCCAGAACATTACCACAGATTGCCACCATTAGAAAACAGGCAGGAAATCACGATGACGCCTTATCGAAGAAGTCACATTTTAGGGCTGACAGTAACCGGCACAAGCATCACAGGATCGTGTGACCGCATCAACAGTGATCAGACGACCCTTGACAACCTAAAATAGCAGCGAGTTTCGTTGCCAAATAGGAAATTTGCAATGTATGTAGATGGGAACGCCCTTAGCACCGAACATGTTGTACCGACGGGTAGGCTTCGAGAACGGGTGCCGCGTTGGAAGAGGGTTGTAAACGAGCGTCGAGATAACGATACAGGGCGAAGTTAATTGTGCGCCCAACAGGACGTAAACAAAGAAAAATGGAAATAAAGTTTTCTTTGTGCTAAAATTCGGGTTCGCTTACTTATTACCAAAAATGATTATCTTAACATATGTACACTTATTTTAAAGAAACATGCTTCAAGTGTTTCCGTGTGTTGCCGAAAATCTTTATTTACTTTTTTCTGGTCAGCTGCTTAAGCAGAAAGGAACGCCTGTTGGAAGGTAGATTACGAGGCAAATCCGCCCAACTACCTAAGTAATCGCCTAAGCAATCAAACAGTTTAAAGAACAAATTGCGCCTTAAAAAATGAACATGTCCATGAAAGGATGGAACAATAAATTAGAAAAGGCTCTCCAAGATTTGCAAATCAAAACAAAAATACACAAGTGCAACCATAAACAGAAAATGAACGTTAAAAGCTATCTGGGTAAGAACCAACTGGGCGAGAGCTATGTTGAGAACAGATAGGAACAAAAATCGCCCTAATGTCTGAAAATGTTTAAGAAAAATCGAACATCTGAATAAATAAGAGTAAGAGAAGAAGAAAAAATGAATTTCACCGGTAATTGTGAAACATAGCTAACCATTTGATCTCCTCAGCAAAAATCCATCTACTTGAATACACGCTGTAGAAAAAATCTATAAGATCATTTTTTTATTGTACAAATGGCCCAAAAACATCTCGTAATGACGTCTTCGTACGAGGTACTAAAATATTTGAAGTGTTGTACGGCTCAGAAATAGCGTCCCATTCTATGAATACAGCCGGGACCAGGAATTCCAGAAACAATGCCGACTGCGAACAGCGCCAACCATGGCAATCAAACATCTCCAACATGTGCCATAAAAGCCAAAAGTGGTGCCGATGGAATGTTCACTTTTTGCACCCTTTGCGCAGCACGTGATCTCGCGAACATCATTAAAAATGGAAAGAATCGGAACATCACAAAAAGCCCATTTAATTGCACCGCTCGTCGCTCTAAAGCGGGTCCATCATCCACACTACACAGAACAGGAAACGGCTGAGGCTGCAGTGGGTGTTCTTTCTGCGAACTCAGAGAACAGAAGAACTTGAAAGGGCGCGGGAATCACCAAAAAAATCACAGAAATTAAGCTCAATTTCAAACATCTCGCGTGACAACCTTTGGCTTCGGCCCGAAATCAAACAAATCTCCGTCTGCGTCTTTCGCGCTGGGACCCAGATTGACGTCGGGGAGAACAGCTGACCGAGCGGCGTGACCCAATTCGCCACGGAGAGGTGATCCCTCTCCGCCGATCCTGGGTGCACTCCCGGAGATTTGGGATCGGGACTGGCTGTCCGGGAAAGTGCAATCGAATTGGGGAAATCAATCAGTACTAGGGACGCAGGGAATGTCTGAGTTGGAGGGGGAGAGGCGTGATAAGAACGCCGGTGACGAGAGGGTTCAGAGCGGGTCAACGCCCCCCGTGATAACATCAGTCACAGGCACTTCATCGAGAGCGCTGAATGCGGTGGGGACGGTGACGTGGCTGGGTCCCAAGTGGATGCCGGATGCAGGGAATCGTAGTGGAAGCGGAAGTGCAACTAACTGACTACTATGTCTGAGAGGCACTTCAGAGTACCTGTGGCTATGGAGATGAGTAATGCAATTAGAGTGGGAGTAGAGAGTTCTGGAACACGAAGTGCGGAGAAGCAGCACTTAGGACTCACGTGCGAGTGTACTTGACGAATGATATGACCACAGGAAGTATTCCTGGTGTAGCGCTGATTAAATCTTCAGTGGAAGTTCTACTTCATGCGAAATTGAAGTGGTTACACTTTTTATGGGTTGCACTGTGTCCAAGTTGAATCGACTACAATCAAGATGCAATAGATCGTCGTAAAATAATATGTTTCGAATGTAGTATAAGTGAAATTTTTCAGTGTAGTACAAAAATACAAAAACAAAAAGACGGCAGTGTCGCGCAAAAATAACATATATTTCCACACAAATGGCCGAAATTAGAAAAGCAATACTTGAACACTAAAAGTGGAGATTCCTGGAAAACGAAGGACGAAGAAGCAGCACTTAAGGGCTGTCCCGAGTGTACTTGACGAATTACACCACCGCAGGAAGTCTTACTGGATGGAGCGTTGAGTTTGCGGCCAACGTTCTCCTCAAGGTCAACATTGTGTAAGATTTTAAAGTTGTGCTTCGTGGCAAACGAATTATTGTAGTGTCTTAAAATTGTAAATGGACTTGAATAAAACATAAAAACTATCCAGTGACGACACACAGAATGATTTGTCTTAAGTGGAGTGTATTCTGATCGCGTTACTCAAAAATGTCCCCTTGTAAATGGTGTCCAACTAAAACTGCCTACGGTCTACAAATCTTTTCACTCACCGCAAAACAAAGGTCATTCTAGTAGTAAGTTCCAGGACGATTTATATAGAAATTACGAGAGTGAGCATAAGGCCACGAGAAACACTTTCAAAAATTAAAGGAATGTGTAAAATTAGTGTAACCAATTTCATGAGACGTGTAATGTAAAAACGTAGCACTTTTAGAATATACTTGTCAGCCCACACGAAGAAAAGCGAAGGGAAGGGCCAATGGAAAGGTCGTCTAGGTAGAAATTGTAGTTTGCTACAGCGAAAGGTTTAATTTCCAGTATTTCTTCCTCCTAGCAGGTAGCTCACACCATTCGAATGCAAAAATAGCCATCAATGCTCACGCAACGCTTGTCTATATGCTTCAGGCCCATACAGAATTTGCTCTTGATGTTTACTAATTAATATTGAAAACGATAAAATGCAGTGATAAACTTATTTCTAAATTTTTGTGGCAGTCTATTTTCTGTGATGTTAAAATGATACCAATATCCTCACAGTGACCATTCTGAATTGCTTAGAATAACGAATTGCTGCGAATTGTGAGATTCAAACATTGAAGAAATGCAAAAATCATTTTTCAGTATTTGTATCTGTACAACTTCTGCATGCACAATTGGATGGGCACTCATTCAATAAGGTTCTAAATTCTGCCCTGTGCTCCTAAGATCCAACACCCCAGAGCCCTTAAAACTGACGGCCACAAGACCCAGACGTGAGAACACTTCCGAAACGTATAGTCGTTCCGACGAACACTCCCCTTACGAGCACCCGTCAAAGGGTTTTTGAGGGGAAAAGCGCGCGGCGGCGAACAATTGGCGGGCAGCCGTGTGCCCAGAGGGAAACCTCGTCCGCGCGGACCCGACGGCACCGCCGCCGCCGCCCAGAACAACAACAACACGACGGCAGACACGTCGAGGGTAAACAGGACCCTCGAGCGGACGGAAAAAGACGTCTGCCGGCGCTCTGAAGGGTCTGAAAGCCGACGAAGCTGACTCACCACAGCCGCTCCAAATGGACAGATTGATGAGATTAGGCTTGCCGGGGACTTGGAACGGACGCAGAGCGAAGTGGCAACGCGGGGTGCAAACAGAAGAAGCACAAAATGCTGACGTCGCGAACTTGCAGCCGGCACGTAGCCGAGGGAAACTTGGTTACACGATGAATATGAATTTGGAAATTAGGCCTCTGAATGGGGCAGATGTTGCAAGCTGTGGTGTTGGTGCTAGTGGCCTGGGAAGATCAAAGAATATGGATAGTTTGCACTAAAATCAAATGTTTGAACTTGACTGGGTTTAAATAATATAAAGAAGGAGATCCAGAGATCTCTTCTCAGTCCTATTTGGAATGTAGCTGTTGAAAACAAAAATTTTCCTGGTAAGCTTTTTATGTTTACAAAAATTGTACCTAGAACATGATTAAAACGTTGAAAAGTGAGAATATTTTTTACTAAAATTTACTAAAAATTTTTGAAATTTAAGATTCCGGGAATTTCCTTCAAAATCCTGATCCCGAATTTTGAACCTAGGCGCAAAATTTGTGTCAATAGCATTGATAGCAATGATGGAATCGAATCAAGACGATTTACGAATAGCATTGATAGCAATGATGGAATCGAATCAAGACGATTTACGACCAGAGAAGGGTTTAAAAAATTGTGCATTAATTGAGCTGATTTGGATAGAAGGCTATAACGAACCTAGTAACAAAAATTATGCTTGAAACATTGAAGCACTGATTAAGGAGAGCCAACGAAACGTCAACTGAGAGCGCCACTCATCGAATCCTGACTACACTGCGAGGTGCATGCAGCATTTAAAAGACTACTATTAAGTACGTTCACGACCAAATTGCACCTTCTCCGTTGGTCATTCCACTGAGTTTGAAAACAATGGAATTGATGAACGATTCTTAAAATTATTATCACACATTTTTAAAAAAAAACCGTTGGACCAACCCTTCAGAAGTGCCGCGATCCGGGCGCGGCACTTCTGAAGGGTTGCTGGTCAGGCAATAAAAAATTTCGAACTTTTGAAACAAAAACGAAAATTGCGAACACAGATATAATAAAAACTCTTGAATCTACTGACAGAATCTGCTCCAATCGATTAACGTTTTATGTGAACATGCAAAAATATATTTCGTACTTTGTTTGTGTTAATTTGTTGTGGACTGCATGGGATGAAAATGTTCAATTTGTTGCTAGAAGGCAACATTTTTATTTGCTTCTACGGAGCTGACATGCTTAAAACTCAATTTTTGGAGATTAGCCACTCTCACAAGGGACGAAGAAAGCCGAAGTTAAAAATTTGAATGTAAAAGATGAAAGAGACCTGTAGTCGTAAGGGCACACGTCGATGAATCTCTGGCATCCACCAGCACTCTCAAGCAGAACACCCACTTTTCCAGTTTCCGCCACGGTCGGCATTTCGCGCGACCACCCAACATATCACACATAACAAAGACTGTCATAAATAAACACTCGGTCCGTCACCTGCGCGGCGCGAAGCCGAGTCTGGCGCGGAAAAACGTTTCCGTATCACTCTGTGCGATCCGGGATTCTCATTTCTCATCTAGGCGCCGGATATAAATTCGTAACGCAAAAAGCGTCGTTTCGAAACGATCGACGGCGCAGAGGGACGTGCCGGCGACTATAAAGTGCGTTGCTGGACACACTAGAGGTGGATGGTGCACCTGTAGCAGAGATCACTTTAGCAGCAGCAGAGTTATTTCGGGTGTTAAGCGGGCGGCTGATAAGAGTGGAGTGAAGGACGCCGCGACGAAATTAGAACGGAGACGACCCGGGAAAGGTCGGGAAAAGGCCGGAATGTGTTGCGAAACGCGGTTTAATTAAAGCAGAAGTTCGAGGGGAGTGGGGAGGACAATTAGGGCTAAGTGGACGCTGCTAGAGCTGTTGGTCCGTCCGGGCATTCCTTGATCACAAAAATTACATTATAAAACAGGTCACCGTAGCGTCCAATTTTGGATCCGAGCCTTTCTAGGATAGTGCTACAATATGTATTCCAAGGGCTTGGTTAAACTCTCCCTCTACGTATCCGGGACATACATATCTACCCAATCAAGGCCAACAGAACACATCTCAAACATGACCACAACACTCCGATCTATCGTTTACCTCGGCTCCTGGTACTGACGCAGGGAGAGGAGCACCTGACAAAAATTGGGCAACAAGAAGTAGATTGGCAGATTTTTGTGGAGGTTGTTTTGCACATTCGTTACAACATAAGCTTTCTGAGCAGTCCATAGAGTGAGTGGATGTGCATGGGGAGACCAGGAGCTGATGACAAAAATGCAACAAACGTTAAAATAAACACAACCGATTAGATCTCCCAAAGTTCTGTATGGCCGCAGACACAACACAACTCCCATCAGCGTTTCCAAAATCTGAGCTCTCGTGAGCGCAAATGACCGCTCGAACGGATGTAGACGGACAAGAGGACGTTCTTTGTCCTTTACAGCGAGATCGCCGCCGACGGGATGCAAATCTCATTTATGCACAACGCGTTCGACTTAATGTTTTTATGCGCTGGAGAGGAAAAATTCGAAGTATGGCTGGCGTGAATCGAAAGTGTGATTATGAGGAGTATTATGGGGGATTACGGGGGATGAGCGGTGTCGTTGTCGGATTACAAGATCCTGTCTTTTGTACCAGATGTGTGATCTCAGTGCTGAGGTGTACTTTGTGCTGACAGTGCTACTTGAAGCTTGATTTCATGCTCAAAAATGTGTTTTTAAAAGAAAAATTAGGCAAAGGAGGTGATTCAAGTTTTGCAAACTGTAACTGAATCGCTGGCTGGTTGGAGCTGGCGATAATTTAAATATACAGGTGGCGATTTTTATTACCATAATTCACACTACCGGATGTTAACAATTCTCACTAATATATATAACCTGAGTATCTCCTCCCAGAGCGATTAATTCGATCTGCAAAATAAGGTATCAACTTAGAGGATCTTAATACTTTCAAAGTGAATGTGATGCGAGGGAACTGGAAGAATGCATCTCCTCGTTTCAATTGACGTTTTAGGATGCTTGCCAGCCAAAAATATCTACTACCAATAAAATACCAAAACTCGTCGTTTCCAGAACATTACCACAGATTGCCACCATTAGAAAACAGGCAGGAAATCACGATGACGCCTTATCGAAGAAGTCACATTTTAGGGCTGACAGTAACCGGCACAAGCATCACAGGATCGTGTGACCGCATCAACAGTGATCAGACGACCCTTGACAACCTAAAATAGCAGCGAGTTTCGTTGCCAAATAGGAAATTTGCAATGTATGTAGATGGGAACGCCCTTAGCACCGAACATGTTGTACCGACGGGTAGGCTTCGAGAACGGGTGCCGCGTTGGAAGAGGGTTGTAAACGAGCGTCGAGATAACGATACAGGGCGAAGTTAATTGTGCGCCCAACAGGACGTAAACAAAGAAAAATGGAAATAAAGTTTTCTTTGTGCTAAAATTCGGGTTCGCTTACTTATTACCAAAAATGATTATCTTAACATATGTACACTTATTTTAAAGAAACATGCTTCAAGTGTTTCCGTGTGTTGCCGAAAATCTTTATTTACTTTTTTCTGGTCAGCTGCTTAAGCAGAAAGGAACGCCTGTTGGAAGGTAGATTACGAGGCAAATCCGCCCAACTACCTAAGTAATCGCCTAAGCAATCAAACAGTTTAAAGAACAAATTGCGCCTTAAAAAATGAACATGTCCATGAAAGGATGGAACAATAAATTAGAAAAGGCTCTCCAAGATTTGCAAATCAAAACAAAAATACACAAGTGCAACCATAAACAGAAAATGAACGTTAAAAGCTATCTGGGTAAGAACCAACTGGGCGAGAGCTATGTTGAGAACAGATAGGAACAAAAATCGCCCTAATGTCTGAAAATGTTTAAGAAAAATCGAACATCTGAATAAATAAGAGTAAGAGAAGAAGAAAAAATGAATTTCACCGGTAATTGTGAAACATAGCTAACCATTTGATCTCCTCAGCAAAAATCCATCTACTTGAATACACGCTGTAGAAAAAATCTATAAGATCATTTTTTTATTGTACAAATGGCCCAAAAACATCTCGTAATGACGTCTTCGTACGAGGTACTAAAATATTTGAAGTGTTGTACGGCTCAGAAATAGCGTCCCATTCTATGAATACAGCCGGGACCAGGAATTCCAGAAACAATGCCGACTGCGAACAGCGCCAACCATGGCAATCAAACATCTCCAACATGTGCCATAAAAGCCAAAAGTGGTGCCGATGGAATGTTCACTTTTTGCACCCTTTGCGCAGCACGTGATCTCGCGAACATCATTAAAAATGGAAAGAATCGGAACATCACAAAAAGCCCATTTAATTGCACCGCTCGTCGCTCTAAAGCGGGTCCATCATCCACACTACACAGAACAGGAAACGGCTGAGGCTGCAGTGGGTGTTCTTTCTGCGAACTCAGAGAACAGAAGAACTTGAAAGGGCGCGGGAATCACCAAAAAAATCACAGAAATTAAGCTCAATTTCAAACATCTCGCGTGACAACCTTTGGCTTCGGCCCGAAATCAAACAAATCTCCGTCTGCGTCTTTCGCGCTGGGACCCAGATTGACGTCGGGGAGAACAGCTGACCGAGCGGCGTGACCCAATTCGCCACGGAGAGGTGATCCCTCTCCGCCGATCCTGGGTGCACTCCCGGAGATTTGGGATCGGGACTGGCTGTCCGGGAAAGTGCAATCGAATTGGGGAAATCAATCAGTACTAGGGACGCAGGGAATGTCTGAGTTGGAGGGGGAGAGGCGTGATAAGAACGCCGGTGACGAGAGGGTTCAGAGCGGGTCAACGCCCCCCGTGATAACATCAGTCACAGGCACTTCATCGAGAGCGCTGAATGCGGTGGGGACGGTGACGTGGCTGGGTCCCAAGTGGATGCCGGATGCAGGGAATCGTAGTGGAAGCGGAAGTGCAACTAACTGACTACTATGTCTGAGAGGCACTTCAGAGTACCTGTGGCTATGGAGATGAGTAATGCAATTAGAGTGGGAGTAGAGAGTTCTGGAACACGAAGTGCGGAGAAGCAGCACTTAGGACTCACGTGCGAGTGTACTTGACGAATGATATGACCACAGGAAGTATTCCTGGTGTAGCGCTGATTAAATCTTCAGTGGAAGTTCTACTTCATGCGAAATTGAAGTGGTTACACTTTTTATGGGTTGCACTGTGTCCAAGTTGAATCGACTACAATCAAGATGCAATAGATCGTCGTAAAATAATATGTTTCGAATGTAGTATAAGTGAAATTTTTCAGTGTAGTACAAAAATACAAAAACAAAAAGACGGCAGTGTCGCGCAAAAATAACATATATTTCCACACAAATGGCCGAAATTAGAAAAGCAATACTTGAACACTAAAAGTGGAGATTCCTGGAAAACGAAGGACGAAGAAGCAGCACTTAAGGGCTGTCCCGAGTGTACTTGACGAATTACACCACCGCAGGAAGTCTTACTGGATGGAGCGTTGAGTTTGCGGCCAACGTTCTCCTCAAGGTCAACATTGTGTAAGATTTTAAAGTTGTGCTTCGTGGCAAACGAATTATTGTAGTGTCTTAAAATTGTAAATGGACTTGAATAAAACATAAAAACTATCCAGTGACGACACACAGAATGATTTGTCTTAAGTGGAGTGTATTCTGATCGCGTTACTCAAAAATGTCCCCTTGTAAATGGTGTCCAACTAAAACTGCCTACGGTCTACAAATCTTTTCACTCACCGCAAAACAAAGGTCATTCTAGTAGTAAGTTCCAGGACGATTTATATAGAAATTACGAGAGTGAGCATAAGGCCACGAGAAACACTTTCAAAAATTAAAGGAATGTGTAAAATTAGTGTAACCAATTTCATGAGACGTGTAATGTAAAAACGTAGCACTTTTAGAATATACTTGTCAGCCCACACGAAGAAAAGCGAAGGGAAGGGCCAATGGAAAGGTCGTCTAGGTAGAAATTGTAGTTTGCTACAGCGAAAGGTTTAATTTCCAGTATTTCTTCCTCCTAGCAGGTAGCTCACACCATTCGAATGCAAAAATAGCCATCAATGCTCACGCAACGCTTGTCTATATGCTTCAGGCCCATACAGAATTTGCTCTTGATGTTTACTAATTAATATTGAAAACGATAAAATGCAGTGATAAACTTATTTCTAAATTTTTGTGGCAGTCTATTTTCTGTGATGTTAAAATGATACCAATATCCTCACAGTGACCATTCTGAATTGCTTAGAATAACGAATTGCTGCGAATTGTGAGATTCAAACATTGAAGAAATGCAAAAATCATTTTTCAGTATTTGTATCTGTACAACTTCTGCATGCACAATTGGATGGGCACTCATTCAATAAGGTTCTAAATTCTGCCCTGTGCTCCTAAGATCCAACACCCCAGAGCCCTTAAAACTGACGGCCACAAGACCCAGACGTGAGAACACTTCCGAAACGTATAGTCGTTCCGACGAACACTCCCCTTACGAGCACCCGTCAAAGGGTTTTTGAGGGGAAAAGCGCGCGGCGGCGAACAATTGGCGGGCAGCCGTGTGCCCAGAGGGAAACCTCGTCCGCGCGGACCCGACGGCACCGCCGCCGCCGCCCAGAACAACAACAACACGACGGCAGACACGTCGAGGGTAAACAGGACCCTCGAGCGGACGGAAAAAGACGTCTGCCGGCGCTCTGAAGGGTCTGAAAGCCGACGAAGCTGACTCACCACAGCCGCTCCAAATGGACAGATTGATGAGATTAGGCTTGCCGGGGACTTGGAACGGACGCAGAGCGAAGTGGCAACGCGGGGTGCAAACAGAAGAAGCACAAAATGCTGACGTCGCGAACTTGCAGCCGGCACGTAGCCGAGGGAAACTTGGTTACACGATGAATATGAATTTGGAAATTAGGCCTCTGAATGGGGCAGATGTTGCAAGCTGTGGTGTTGGTGCTAGTGGCCTGGGAAGATCAAAGAATATGGATAGTTTGCACTAAAATCAAATGTTTGAACTTGACTGGGTTTAAATAATATAAAGAAGGAGATCCAGAGATCTCTTCTCAGTCCTATTTGGAATGTAGCTGTTGAAAACAAAAATTTTCCTGGTAAGCTTTTTATGTTTACAAAAATTGTACCTAGAACATGATTAAAACGTTGAAAAGTGAGAATATTTTTTACTAAAATTTACTAAAAATTTTTGAAATTTAAGATTCCGGGAATTTCCTTCAAAATCCTGATCCCGAATTTTGAACCTAGGCGCAAAATTTGTGTCAATAGCATTGATAGCAATGATGGAATCGAATCAAGACGATTTACGAATAGCATTGATAGCAATGATGGAATCGAATCAAGACGATTTACGACCAGAGAAGGGTTTAAAAAATTGTGCATTAATTGAGCTGATTTGGATAGAAGGCTATAACGAACCTAGTAACAAAAATTATGCTTGAAACATTGAAGCACTGATTAAGGAGAGCCAACGAAACGTCAACTGAGAGCGCCACTCATCGAATCCTGACTACACTGCGAGGTGCATGCAGCATTTAAAAGACTACTATTAAGTACGTTCACGACCAAATTGCACCTTCTCCGTTGGTCATTCCACTGAGTTTGAAAACAATGGAATTGATGAACGATTCTTAAAATTATTATCACACATTTTTAAAAAAAAACCGTTGGACCAACCCTTCAGAAGTGCCGCGATCCGGGCGCGGCACTTCTGAAGGGTTGCTGGTCAGGCAATAAAAAATTTCGAACTTTTGAAACAAAAACGAAAATTGCGAACACAGATATAATAAAAACTCTTGAATCTACTGACAGAATCTGCTCCAATCGATTAACGTTTTATGTGAACATGCAAAAATATATTTCGTACTTTGTTTGTGTTAATTTGTTGTGGACTGCATGGGATGAAAATGTTCAATTTGTTGCTAGAAGGCAACATTTTTATTTGCTTCTACGGAGCTGACATGCTTAAAACTCAATTTTTGGAGATTAGCCACTCTCACAAGGGACGAAGAAAGCCGAAGTTAAAAATTTGAATGTAAAAGATGAAAGAGACCTGTAGTCGTAAGGGCACACGTCGATGAATCTCTGGCATCCACCAGCACTCTCAAGCAGAACACCCACTTTTCCAGTTTCCGCCACGGTCGGCATTTCGCGCGACCACCCAACATATCACACATAACAAAGACTGTCATAAATAAACACTCGGTCCGTCACCTGCGCGGCGCGAAGCCGAGTCTGGCGCGGAAAAACGTTTCCGTATCACTCTGTGCGATCCGGGATTCTCATTTCTCATCTAGGCGCCGGATATAAATTCGTAACGCAAAAAGCGTCGTTTCGAAACGATCGACGGCGCAGAGGGACGTGCCGGCGACTATAAAGTGCGTTGCTGGACACACTAGAGGTGGATGGTGCACCTGTAGCAGAGATCACTTTAGCAGCAGCAGAGTTATTTCGGGTGTTAAGCGGGCGGCTGATAAGAGTGGAGTGAAGGACGCCGCGACGAAATTAGAACGGAGACGACCCGGGAAAGGTCGGGAAAAGGCCGGAATGTGTTGCGAAACGCGGTTTAATTAAAGCAGAAGTTCGAGGGGAGTGGGGAGGACAATTAGGGCTAAGTGGACGCTGCTAGAGCTGTTGGTCCGTCCGGGCATTCCTTGATCACAAAAATTACATTATAAAACAGGTCACCGTAGCGTCCAATTTTGGATCCGAGCCTTTCTAGGATAGTGCTACAATATGTATTCCAAGGGCTTGGTTAAACTCTCCCTCTACGTATCCGGGACATACATATCTACCCAATCAAGGCCAACAGAACACATCTCAAACATGACCACAACACTCCGATCTATCGTTTACCTCGGCTCCTGGTACTGACGCAGGGAGAGGAGCACCTTCAGAAGCGCGCTGGCCGGCTGAAGAGCGCAACAATAGTTGCTCATGGCGTTTGCAGAAACGGCCGAATTATCGCCAGTGGCAACGGAGCCCTCTGAATGCCGCTGTTTGTCCGCGGTGTTTGCACGCTTAAACGCGGAAAGACGCTCGCACGTGGCCCAAGAATTTGTCCTGGTGGCGTTAAGAGGCTTAAGAGGGGCGCTGAAGCGGGTGATACGCTCTTGAGATGCTCCGAGGGTATTGGATGACAAAAATTGTTTGTTGGCAAAAGGGTGAATTTCAAGATCAGAAGATTTGCTCTGAGCAGAGCTTAGGGATTACGGCATTTGTTCTAGCGTCCTAAAGGAAGTGCTGCAAGCTTATTCAAAAATACTTTGTGAAAATAGTGCGGTTTCTAGGAATCAAGGTTTGCATTACAGACGTCCGAAAGTGTCCCAACTTTCCTTGAATCAATATACCTGATAATTGCTGGTAAAATATATTTCGAATTTCAAAGAACGTCCATACTGTTGGTTCACATGTTTTAAACGTAAACAAGCGGAAAAATAAGGTGCAACAAAATACGAAATATGAGACAGTAACGGTAGGGCATGTTATTGCGATCATTCCGAATCACTTTGGTTTTTTACTTCAATTCACAAAAATAAAAAACAAATCGATTGATATAATACAATATTTTTAAAAAGACATTAAGTATGTATAAAAGCCGAGATAATTAAAATTATAAGCTCAAAAATTGTAAAAAATATTAACAGTCTCATTTTGCGGACCAAGATCCATAAAAATTTAGTTATTACTTTTTTTTCATATGCAAAAATTGCGTAAAATGACATTTGTTTTACTAACGTGGACTTATACTCCAGTTATTTATAAAAACGGTCGTTAAAATGACTACTTCTACAGCAGAATAGGAAAATGCTGGTGTGTGAGTGGGCCGACCCTTTATAATGAGAAGATTAATCAAGTAGGTAAAAATTTAAAGCTTACGCAGGTACATCTGTAAAATGTTTTAAAATGAACGCCACTTTGAGATACTTTGAGCTAATCTGAAGCTTGGGAATTATCATATTAAAAATTATCATATTAAAATGCGTTAACAACGCCCTAGAACAATCATAACATAAACCCATTAACGAGCTTCACCCATTAACAAATATTAGTAAGCCCATGTTACTGGCGAATCCTTCATATTGATCCTTCTCTTAAGAAATATAGCAGCTAAGACGTTTTCAGGTCTTCAAAAATTTAACCATTAATGGAAGCTTTGCCCAAAAATGTTCTCCATTAAAGTTGTCCAAAAATGCCCACCTAAGAACAGCTTATCAACGTTGTTTCCATCCAACTCCTCTCATGCAAGTCCGCAATCATCTCTAGGAACCCTTTGTTTTCCAATTTTCGGGTTCCTTCACCGCAAAAGACCGCCAAATGAGCGCTCGGTTCTTTTTTTGCATAGCCGCGCAGTTCGGAGAAATGTCCACCATAACCCAAATACGTTCAAACACCACATTCCAAAGCGTTAACCGTTGTACAAGAGCCCGCCAGCAGCGAAAAACTGGAACATCCTTTGTTTCATTAAGTCGCCTTTTCGTCGGATGACCCAATTAGCGAACCCAAGCTGGGTACAAAAGCGAGCACCACCAGAAGCCTAACAACTCCCGATCAGGGTCGACCTCCCGCAATGAAGGTGCACACTGCCACGTTCGTCGCCTCCGCAGTCAGCGGATTCGCACTCCTCGTCTGCCTTCTCGCTGTCTTCAACATCTGCTCCGATGTGCAGACCATCTGGGACGAGCTGGACACGGAAATCACCACCTTTAGAGTGAGTATTGCTGCTTATGTGCAAAAATGTGATTATACAAAATATAACCTTTCTTATCGATGTATTTCCAGGTTTTTAATTCATGGGCTATTGTTATTTGTTGCTGCGCTTGGATCAAAAATTGTTTAAAAATTACCGATGTGATGCCAAAAATTCAAAATGAATTTTGAAAAAACCTCAAACTTTGTGAAACATCAATCTTGTATTTATATCTTTAGAATAGTCATAAGGACAAGATATAAAAAAATAAAAAATAAAGCCCTATGCTTAGGCTCTGCGCTCGTCCCTTGCATCATTTAAATCCAGGTTTTTGCATGTAGCAAAAATAGTTCCAAATTGGTGCAATTAATATGCATTTTAGTTCATGGAGAGTCCGTGCAAAAATGTGTCTATAAAATTTAGTTATTTACTTTTATATTTCAATTTGGTCGAACTTTATACATCAGCTTTTTTATGCGCTCCTTCTTCTTGCTTCTCATGCTATCACAAAAATAACAGGGAAATCCAACAAAATTAGAAAAAAAAAAAACAAATAAAAAATTCAGAAAAGAATCGAAATTATAAAAAATTGTAGAAAACAAGCAAAAATAAGCCCTTCCTTTCCAGAGCACTACGGACGACCTCTGGCGGGACATAATGGTCCTCTCAAGCTCTCGTCGCGACCGCCGCCAAGCCTACGAGCAGAACGAGAACTCCGCGACGCCCGTGCAGCACCCCGCCGGTCCTGGAAGCGCCCCAGGCATCCCGAACAACAGTTCGCCCAGCATTCCTCCTTCTCTCAACGGAGGATCCAGCACTGGTGGTAACCACGGAGGATGTCAGTGCCGCGCTGAGAACAAGTGCCCTGCCGGACCCGCTGGACCTAAGGGACAGCCTGGAAAGCCCGGACCCAATGGCGTCGCAGGACAGGACGGAAAGCCCGGAGCCGACGCCCAAGACTTCACTCCAGAGCGCCAGAGTGGCTCGGGATGCTTCCACTGCCCCGCCGGAGCTCAAGGACCCAACGGACCTAGTGGTCGCGCCGGAAGCCGTGGCATGGCCGGACCTCGAGGACAAGACGGCATGCCAGGACGCGATGGACAGCCCGGCCACCCTGGAGAAATGGGACCTCCCGGACCGGCGGGACCCAGCGGACCCGTGGGACCTGCTGGAGAAAAAGGACACGACGGCGTCCAGCCTATCGGACGTCCCGGACCGAAGGGAAAGCGTGGAGAGCAAGGAGCTCCAGGACCTCAAGGAGACAAGGGTTACGATGCGGCTCCTGGTGCCGCCGGACCTCGAGGACCCGTTGGAGAGGTTGGACCTCAAGGAGCTCAAGGAGCTGCAGGAGAGACTGGAGAAGAAGGTCCTGTCGGGCATCCTGGAAAGGACGCCAACTACTGTCCTTGCCCCACTCGCGGAGAGGACCGTGGAGTTAACGGACATGGATATCGCGCGAAGAAGCACTAGAACGCTCCTTGGAGTTTGTGATGATAAGAACAAGATATTCGTAAAGGAAAGAAATAAATTCTGCGATGAAGTGATGACTTGAGCCATGACTAGTATCGACATGTATTCACAAATTAACTATTTAACGTCAAATTTTTGCGGAAAAATATTCCAGAGTGTATGAATCGGGAGAAGAAGATCTCCCTTTTTGGTCCTTTTTGTGCTTCTGGAAACGCTTCTGGAAGTACCAAAGCTATATTTTTGAAAGCGTTCCGCTATATGCTATATAATTATGATCTATCGTTTCAAAACCAAAACTCAGCGAAATGGAAATAAACTTCACTTTTTATACAGTCCACTTCATGTAAATAATAGAATGCCTCTGAATTATACTCATAATAGTTTATCGAGAAACCTATGGAAACATAACTCAAATCCCTAAATCCGGATATGTTGACTACAAGAAGATTTATGAGTAGACAAAGGCAAATGTTTATGATATAGCCAAATATGAGAAAACCGACAAGACACTCTTGTTAATAAAGAGACATGTTTCTATAATATGTAAATTTTTTCTCTTGTGGAACAGAATAGAATTAAGTTCATGTAGGCGTAAACTTGCGAGTAGACTACGTAGAGTAGAAAAATGTAACAACGACGTATCAAAAATCCTTGAAATGTTTACAATATAATGCGTCTTTAAGAATAATAATTGCGGGTTCCAATACCAATATAATTTGATGAAACTGGAAGAACACACTTGACCTTTGTTACAAGATAGTTAAAGATCTTTCTGTTAAAGGCCAATGAAGAGAACTGCTAGAAACAACGCACAGTTTACGTTATCGCACAGGTCTGTCAGAACAATAAAAGAGCCGAATCAACAGCAAAAAACCAACTACAAACCGGTGGAACGTCTGAGGAAACCACAAGCAAACTTGTTTACAAGCACCGTTCTGCCCAGAGGTTGACGTGTAAACCACGCCAACACGACCACAAGGCGGCGTCTTTCGAAACGCTGAAAGGTTTCTTTCGGCGAAGCGGAAATTGCCGGCGCGGGGGCCTAGGGGCCGACGCGAGATTGCCTCTGGCAACGGGAACGAAAACTGGTGATGACGTCGCCGAGGACAGCGATATTGAATTGGGATTAGGAGAAACGCGTTTGTGGCGGATTATTCGAAGGATTCGCATAAAAAGGCCGCCCGTTTACCGCGTCCTACACAAGAACATGTGATCTCTTGGCGGGCGACCCGTAAACAGACTGTTTTTGTTTGCTGTCGGCGCAGCCGACGGACGCGTTTATAAATACTAAATCGCGCTCCGAGGACGGGTCTCGCCACAGCCAACATGTTTTACAGGGAATAACAAACCAACCGGGTGTTCAGGAACAGTTTCTCGTGCGGTGTCGTCATCTGCGAAGGGAACACAGCTGATTCTGTGCGGGCGAACATCTGAAAGGTGTGCATATTGAGAACTATAAGGATTCTGAGCTTTAAGAACGTTTTTGATGTTGGTAAAGCGACATAAAGCATCCAACAAAAATGGTAAATAAGAATAATAAATAAAAAAATAAGAATAAAATAAAAATAAGGTAAAATAAAAAGAAGACAACGAGCGAAAACTGCAAAATATCTTAGAATTGGTTCCATTATTGAACCGACTGGGGGGTTCTAGCAAGGACTTTACTGAATATGGACAGTGTGCTTCTTGAGTTTTTGATCATTCGCCAAAAATGAGGAGGTCGCCAAAAATCAAAGAACTCTAATGGTCAATGGAAACAGACAATGACCAAAAATCAGTCAAATTCAGCTGAAATTGTTATTTGTCAAAATTCGTAACAAAATATCATAAAAAAACAGCGATCTACTGTAAACCTTCACGTAAAATACTACTTCAACTCAAGGTATTTTTGAACGAAATGGAGTTGCACTAAAAAATGTGTAAAAACACTTGATGTATTAACCGAATTATCTGCATAAGTGTTCATAAGTGTTCCTAGCAACTTCGGTTATTTTGAGTGATTTTTGTGCAGTGATTGAATAAGTATAAAATTGAATAAGATAGAAAAAAGTCGAACAAGGCTTTGTATCATAACAAACAAAAATGACTTACCGAATACTTCCTGTCGGTTTCGTTGTCGCGTGTGGAATGCTCGTTGTGACTCGTGAGAGGATAGGACCAGACAGACACGGTTGATTTGTTCCCAGCCGCGTCCACGATGTCGACCTGTAACGGAGAGGATCGTAAAACTGACTCCACTAGTTGCCAGAATTGATGTATCCGTGTCCGGACAGACGGACCGACTCCACTGGTCGCACACAATGACATGCGTTGGATTCTTGATTTCCGCTTCCGCCATTTAGGAAAAAATTAAATGTCATTCCCGAGTGTTTTATGAGTCATTACGCCTTTCCCGGTGAATTTTGATCGAATCAGGGGAGAGAAGGGGAGAGAACAACGTAGGCCGAGGTACTTCAGCTTATGCCACCGATTGCTGAGATTGTTTTATGTGTCCAAAGTTGAATTCTCGACAACTACCATTATGAAATGCAAAAATAAAAAAAAATCATAGAGAAATGGAGAAGGAACGGAGCAGCTGTTTATACAAAGAACCAAATTTTCTCACAAATTTTCTTACTTGTATTCTGTCTTTTAAACTTACCAAAATAAAAATTGTTGATAGGGGAATGGAGAAGATAGAAAGGAGCTGTTTGTGTAAATAACCAATTTTTTGGACACACAGATTAGTGCGACCCTCATACTGGGCCTGCTGAGCTACCAGGTGAGCGTAGGTCTTGAGATGTGGTGCTCGAGAATCAAAGTGTCAGAAAGGGCGTCCCATGAATGATTAAGAAAAACCACCACACTTGAAGCTCACAATTTAGCTCCCAATCTCACAACAAATGGACAAAAATGAATAAAATACGGTGAGAATGATCACGGTCAGAAAATTCTGAAATCTAAGGTTGAAATTTACTGCTCTCATCTAAAGAGCACTAATGTTTTTTGTCGAACTATTCCACTTACAACAATTTTGTATAATTTAGTTTCTAAGAAAAATAGTGGACTTCTCAAGTCAAGTTTTTCCAATTTACTACGCGCACGTTTGCATTCGAAAATTATTTTCAGCCCAATATTATTTCTCCTATCTCCTAGGAATCGTCGCTATCGAGTGCTACGAAGCGCGAAACATCTTCAGTTAACAGGAAAAGCAAGGACAACACATGTTATGGAACACATCAGAACCAAGTACATTTGGCCTCATCAAAACAAATATGGCGCTAATGAAGCTACACTCCAGAAGAAGCACATCACTCACATTTGCTTTTGAAACACTGACTGTCCTTATCAGCTACAACTGACCACTGCTGTCACCCCACACACTTCTAAAGAGAAGGAGCTACTTTGGTGTTGCCCGGTCCGGACTGCCGAGTTTTCTGACCGAAAGTGACACGAGCGCTGATAAGGAAAAGCGGTAATGACATGCTCTCCAAAAATCCTAGTTAGGGAGAAACAGTAAATTCGCATATGTTTAACCATTATTATTTCCCATATATGTTGCTGCTCAGATGGACCCGTCGACACTCTTGTTGTTTTTAGGCATTTTGCGTTTAATGCTAATTGATCAATTCCTACCAGTAAACTGTCGATATTGTCAGGTACAGCAATAACTAATGTGGAACACGGAGCAATCGACAAAAATCTATCAATTTCGTTTTAAGATGAAATCCGGAAGCTAAAATCTAATGCAGCAGTCACCTAGACCACACTAATTATAAGAAGATTTTATAGAAAAAGTTACTTGCTTTTGATTGGACTGTATTCATCACTGACAGGTAGCGATCCCAAATTAATATGTACATATCACATTTTTGGCTCCAGTTCGAGACCGGGACGTCAAATTTATGTTCAAAAATACATTTGCCAAGAAAAAATACATTTTCAACATTCATAAACATATGGCTGTTATATGTTTCAAAAATTTTCTTTTATTTTTGTGCTGCTTGCGATCCGTTTCACACAAGCCTCATAACATCTACTCACCGCCTTTCCATAAACCGTCTTCATCCTTCCGTTATCCGTGAACAAAGCCGCGTGGAGCATTTTGTTGGTCGGAGGTTTGGTGCAGTCACCAAACTCGTCGTCGATGTTCTCCTTCTCCTCCTCCTTGGCCTGCTCGGAGAACACCTCTATCAGCCGTCGGCCGATGAGACTCTCCCGTATGCCGAAGAGCCTGGACACGTAGTCGTTGGCTATGAGAATCTCCGTGGTTCCGGAATCTAGCGTTATCACCGCTTTGCGTCGGTGCTTGGTGGCGTTCTGCGACGAGGGCGGCGGGGGCGCCAAGTTACCGCCTTGGCACGAGGCGAAGAGAATCGAGGGAGAGGGACAGATGAGGGCCGAGGACGGCGGCCGGGGCGTCGAGCACATCGAGTTTACGCCGCTTATCGGAGCGTAGTTCGCCGACTGTGAGGACATCGGAGTGCACAGCGCGGAGTTCGCCCCGCTGGAGCGTCGTCGATTTGGCGTGAGCGAACCTAAAAGATTCAAAAATGTGAATTGAGTGTGGACATGAGCTCGAACACCCGAATCCAATTTTGAACAACAAATAGAAAAGAAATAGAAGTGCCAAGAAATCGTTGATATTTTCAAAAATTTCATCTAAACCCAAATTTAACTTAATTACTCAGCTGCTCTAAAAGCTGATAAATGAAGTACCATTGCCCAAAGTCGGAATGCACAAAAATTTCCGTAAGTGTAGAAAGATGTGATCCTGCATACGTGTTATCAAACACTCATACCGTCATCTTGTTTATACAACAGTCAACTGTGCAAATATAATAGAAAACATGCGCCACACTTTCAAAAATTCTACAAAATTTATACTTGCCGAAAGCCAAAAAATTCAGGCAGTTTGCTTGCTGTAATTAAGAAGTAAATCCAAACAAATTTTTTTGTTTGCTAATGTTGTCCGTGAAGCAAAACAAACAGATTACCGAAAGAAGATGACCGTAGTCTGACAGTCTCGGGTCAGTAAACGGACAACATGGGAAGAACGCCTTTTGCGTAGAAAATTGCAAAAGATAAAATTCAATCATCATACATGATTACTTTGTTCTAAAATCCACATTCCTGATACACATAGAATATACGTAGGATGTTATCTCGTGATAAGAAAATGCATATTACTATCATCGCCAAAAATGTCGGAAAAATATTTTTTCATTGTTGTTTTTTTTTAAATGTCATCATGTATAAATTTACTTTGTTGCGGATTCTTCATTTAACACTGAAGCATCGCCAACAATTGTAAAAACAAAGAAATTTTCAGCAACAATAAATTTTTGCGGTGTTCTTCCTGCTTACTGGTTTCACGGCCTACGTGAAACGGCCAGAAGGCTTGTATCAAAAATAACGTCCATTTAGGCGACAGACCTACATATTAAAAATATATAGCACTCACCGGTGATGATCGGTCCTCCGCCTTCTACTTGAGGCCAACTGTTCATCGCAGTATTCATCAGAAGCGCTGAATCTGAAACCGAGAGTTCAGAATCGGTCAAATTCCCAAATGAGAGCGGCGCGCAACACTGAAAGACTTTCCGCCGTTCGGAAAGCCATCGTTCCCCTTTGTCCGACTGATGAAACAATAGAATTCACGGGAAAATGCTGAGCGCTCGGGACCCATAATCCTACGGTGGAAAACGGCCTGAAGCTTCTCCTCAAAATGTCCGTTCGAGACGCGCCAAACAAATTGACGTTTCGCGAAGGAGGAAAACATCCTCGGACAATGGCTTACGTAGATAGACGGCGGCGGTCCGCTTGCGTATTTCGGCACTATTTTCGGCGTCCGTGTGACTAAGCTCTCTGTACTTGGATTTCACAAAAACCGCAAAAGTTTACTGGGAAAGTAGGATATCGCGCCGATGCACATGACTGGGCGCTGGAGAATAGTAAATAATTAGAGAAGTTGCCGGTTTCTAATGATGTGGGAACTCGGTTAGCTCGTGAATCACTAAAATCATTGTGAATCACTAAAAAGAGTCCGTACTTACAAGCTCGAAAGTGGTAAAATCGACTATTTGTAAATTTTGATTTTCCTGTCTATCGGTTGAAGAATTTTTGGACGTTTCTAAGTCATAAAAAATGCGTTTACCGGTGCCTAATGCCATGAGTATCAACAGTGCCTTCGCTCGCGTGATGCACGCACATATACTAATCACTACTGAAATAATAAAAAAAATAATAAAAATGTGTTGTTCTTATGATACTGAAATAAAACATTATATAAAAATACTTTGTAAACATGACATCATGAGGTAATTAATGAGCTAAAAAAACTGGATCAGAACCACAACAATTCTTTGACCCTTTAGCAGTAAAAGCTGGAAAACATGGATGCCGTTAAATACATTTATTGGATTTTTAATGTGAAAAAAGTAAATTGGTGCCAGTGCGTCACAATCCACTAACTATGCAAGATGACGTCCTTCGACCACATCACGAGGAAATGATTTGAATGTTTTTGGAACTAAAGCGGATATTCTCAACCATGTGTTTAGCATATAGCAAAAAGCCTGTAGGCAAAAAGCTTGAGAGCAAAAATACTCACTAGAAAAAAGCACTTTTACGTGAAATACAGTGAAAAATTATGCGGGAAGTGGCAACTAGAGAGCATGAATTTTTTCAGGATTGCTCTAGTGCTGCTGATGTTTAATGCAAACAGGAAGTGTTGTCAGTGCGTGGCAACCAGGCACCATGCAATGTGTGTTAATATGGTTCACCAATTGGTGCGACAAAAATGTCAACGTTTCTGTTGGAATATAAATTAGACCTCTAGAAGATTGGTCGTCGTATAATACCGGGAAAAAAATATTAAAACCGTGTGAAACAACCGACCAATACAAAAAAAGTGCTGCCACGGTTAAGTCCCTGTTGTGAAGGCGATTTGTTTTCAAATCTGTCATCTGCGCAAAAATCTGCCATCTACATTTATACTAAAAACCAATACAAATCATTGGCGGTCTTTCATATCAAAGGGTGTTTTCGTGCACTAAACAGACAGACTTATTCCCGTACTTTAGGCGAACTTCTTCCAAACAACATCATGGCAGTCTGATCTTAACCAATTTGCCTCAGGCGGCGGTTGTCCTTTGTTGTGAGAGCGACGCCAATTTGCGCGCTTGCTTTGGCCTAACTCTACAGTTGACACTGAATGTAACCTCAATTCCAAAAATATGAATGAGAAGTAGTGTTCCGGTACTGCAGAGTGATCAATCACCACGAGATGTCACTGATCACCGAATAATTAAAAACCAACCTTCGAAAAGTAACAAAGAGATTATATTTGATCAAGTGTTCCGCATGTTGAAAATGCACAAAAACATGTTTGCTGTACTTTACCCTTTATTGGAAGACAAGTTCCTCAAAGACCGAAGTCAATCGACGAAAACACTAAACAGGTGATCGGTGAATTGATTCCTCCACTCAATATCGGCAAAAATATCGATATTTCCTGTTGCCACCGATCGATAACTTGTTGTGCCACTGTTCCACTGTTCTGTACATTATTCATATTTTCGACAGGAAGTATGGAGAATGCATGGGATGTTAATAAAACTTAAAAGCAATAGAGCGAGTGTGTGCTACAGTTTTAAAAAATTGGGCTTTTGCTTTACGGAGATATTCCAAAAATTTTATTAAACGATCCAGGTAGAATTATCTACAGTCAGTTCAACTGCACTATAATATGAAAGTTACCCGGAAAGGCCGAAAATGTCACATACATATGTTATAACAGGAAGCAGGGACATTTGTCAAAACAAATTGGTTGACTGCATTTTTATTCTCAGAGGACCGGTCCTATCCGGTGCGAGAAAACATTGGCCACGTCATAGAAGTATGACCGTGCCGCATACCTACTTCAGGGTGAGCCACAATATACATTTTTGATGCCACAATATACATTTAAAAGATTGTGGAAAGATATTTGGAATTGGGCGAATTTTGCCAAAAATACAAAGAGTTGAAGTTCACAAAAGATCAACTACAGAACTCGGTGTCCCATACAATCTCTGTGCTACCAATAAGTACCAAGATAGTTTTACTGGGTAAATTTGATGGGTTAATTTGTTCCTACTGAAGGCATAAGTGAAGTGAAACTGTTAGAATTTACCTGAAGTTCGCAAAAATGTCGATTGAGATTGATTTAATAACAAGGAACGTGGACAGGCGTAATTTTTCAATAATATGTAAAATTTATGATATAAACTTATTATATGCTATTGAACCTATTGAAGAGACCAATTCACAGCAAATATCTGAATGTAATAATAAAGAAAACGGGCAACATAAACAAACAATGATGTCATTCTTACGGCAGAGGGCGAAGTGATCAGTAGTTCCTACGAATCTATGGATCAATATCGGCAAAACTAGCTAGGCCACAATGTCTCAGTAGGGTTTCTTCAGGCTGTTAGGAATCGCTGTTCCTAATTGAGCTTTTTGCGTTCATTGGCCTTCGACACGCAAATTATGAGGGGACAATTAACTGACGTAGAGATGGAAACACAAAAATTGAATGTAAAAATAGGATAAAAACGGCTATCCCATGCATCAGCCATGACACATCAGGCCCGTTTTGTCATCTATTTGTTTCTTCACGGCGTAGGAAAACAACGCGCGTCCACTCGCAACGCCCACTCCGCAAAAGCCGTCCGAAAGCAAAGTGATTACGTGACCAAAGTCCACGCCGCGCCCTAAACTGACGAAATCATTCTCCGAACGCCTAAAGCCGATCGAACATTCGCGAAACACTTTTGTTGGGCCCTCTCCCGCGGCCCATTCCAGAGATCCCCGTGGGCATCGCTCATCGCGCCCCTCGACTTCCGCAACTTCGGCGCCGCGACAAAGTCGACACGACGAAGTGATGTTGCGGGCGGAGTGCGCCCGGAGCCGCCGAGTCGAAAACAGCTGATCGACGCCACGCAGCATGACGTGACTCGGCCAAAACTACATACACTTGAGGTGTGGACGGTGTTTGGACCGGTCCTTTGAAGACAGAGATAGCGGTGACACTTGTACTTGAGGAATGCTGACTGGGCAGAAAGGTTAAAATTCCTGATCGACACAAAAATGTTAAGATCTACTAGCTCTTATGGGAGTTCATGCGAAGTAAGAGTTTTTTCACTTGTCAGAAGCTACCAAACACCAGGAGTGATATAAGACAGTACTCTTGTATACACAATACCTCACCGATGACACCAAGAGGCCTTGAAGACAAAACTGTGTTGTTCTTATGATTACGATGATGCCAAAAAGTGGTTTTAATATGGACAGTATTTAATTCTTATTTTGCAATTCAAAAATCTAAAGGGAAAAGTGCAGAAAATAAACACTACGATCGTATTTAGCACCTCTGTGACTCATGATTGCAGGCTATGCGCTATGCAGGGACAATGCGTTCTTTATGAGGATACTGCTAACGCTTTCTTTAAGCGTTACTTTTACTCACTCCCTATTGTAGCAGAAACTACTTTACATCGGCATATGCACCAAATAACGCCACATAAAAGAGAGTATCGACAATACACAGGGTGAAAACGTGAGTGAAGCCAGCTATCAATGACTATATTCGACGAAAATAAGTGATACGTGCACTTAAGATACGGTGACGAAAGTAACACGTGAAACTGAAAGATGGAAACGCAACTGCCACGTGTAACTGGTAAAGTTAATTTGTATGGATTAGCCAGCAAAAGTACTTAAATATTGTTAGGGGTCCGAATGTTGAATATTCGGACAATCAGATGCAGAAATCGACTTGAAAGTTAAAGTTCAATATCGCAATACAGGTGAAATTTAATGCTGATAAAACCGAAAATTTTTCGCAACCTTTTTTCTTAGTATGCTCAATTAAGATAATTTGGCAAATTCGCTGTATACTCTCCCCGCTTTTCCCTAATACATTTGAACTGTTCTCTTAAGTAGTAGCATACATATGTTTAAAGAATTATATCTAGTTAAGAAGCAATAAAATATGCGATTATCGTATGGTATTCAGTACGAAGAGCAAAAATATAATAGCAATGAAAAATATTTGCAAGTTTGGGTATGGAGTCGACGGTCGTTGTATCAATAACCGATAAACGCTCGATTTATATCCTTTATTATATAGGATTAAGGAGGCCTGGACAATCCCCAATAAATGCTTTAGTTATTAACTGTGGTTGTAAATGCTGACGAATGTACAAACCTAATAATCTAATAATCCTCAGAAAATGTACAAACCGCAGAATCAAAATAGGCTAAATGAAAGAGGACAACAATTAAATTCCGTCTTTGGAGCGCATCGCCGCGAAGATACGCCACCTAATGTTTACATCTTGGCCAATATACCGCTTTCCCAGCGCCTCTTTCCCAGTACGCGAAAGACGGTCGGTTCCCATCCGCCGTCCACTAGTTCAAATGATAGACTTATGCACTTTATAAGTTATTTTATAAAGCCCGTAACACCGGTGGAGTAAACATCGAAAATGATGTGTCTACGAAGAAAATCTTGCACTTGCAATGATGTTTTCTGTGAAAAGTGCATGTTTACGCCGTAGTACTATGATGAGAATCATAAGCATTAGAAAATAGAATAGGCTATTGAACTTTCCCGTATTCCATCCTTTATAGAGCCGCTGGATCATTTGTGACTCTATACCGTTCCGGGGTTTAGCAGCGACGTCACAAAAAATCACAGATTGCGTTTTTAACGATTTGCAACGACAATCGATGTGTTCATTCCAACAGCGCTAGAAAATCTAGCAGAAAAAATCAAGCAGTAAGGTTATTTTGATGGTAAAAATAGGTCCACAAAATAAAATAGCTTTTCTGATCATTTACTGATCTGACCGAAAAAAAACTGTTATCCGAATCGACCTACAAGCATAAGCTAAAACTAATTCGCTTTTCAGAATTAAGTTTGCTATTACGCTCCGAAAAATGAAAATTTTTACAGATTTTTAAAAGTTCTAAAGTAGTATTTACAGATCGAATTTTTGCAATGCCCACACATTTTGAGGAATACCGCATTTTTTCTCAGAGACTTAAATAAACAATTCAGAAATTTAAATGGCAGTCTTCAAAAATTAAATATTTCAAGTGCCGTTTACAGATCCAATTTTTGCAGCGCACACAGCTCTTAGCAGTGGATTTCCACCTTGCTCATTTTTAATTATCCATTGTTTCTTCAAGAAGTTGTTATATGAGACACAGATCCAGATAGGGCTGTCAGGTAGCTTTATCCATTATCCTGAACCCATAAACAACCGATAAAATATGCGTGCCGAGCTGATAAAAAATGTATTATTTCTGCGTCTAGCTAACGCGTTTTTAGCGAAACCGCCCCCGCCCCTTTTCTAAGAGCTCCCCGTAATTGTTTTTCGCATCCGGCGAACGGCCGACGGACGTCAGAAGTGCAACGAAAAAGGTTTGGCGGTTTTCTTTTTCAAAAATCGATAATGCTTTTCTTTTGTTTCTGTCAGCACCCGGTACGGACTGGCCCATGATCGAACTCGCAGAGGCGCCGTGACAGTCGCAGAAACCCACAAAGCATCCAAAGAGGAGACACGGAAGCGAAGGGTCTTGTGACGGCGAGCAAAATAAACAGGACCGGGAGACGAAGCCAAGGGCATTCTCGAGCTTGAGAAAAGGACTTATGTGATCTCTGGAATAAGTGGCGGACGGGAGGGTTGGGCGCATGATAAAAGGGTGTGAAGGCCAACTTGTAAGCTGGGGAGAGCCGGGGAGGTGGTGGGAAAACATTCCACTGACGCGGGCGAAAAACATGAAGCGCTTGGGGTAGAGAAAGCATAGAGGAAAACGGAGTGATTCAGAGCGAACACTGAATTATTCATCGTTATTTACAAGTTAAAACGCAGCAGTGCTACTCTTACTCTAACTTCCTGGAGATTAAAATTCGATTGCAAAAATACAAATTTTACAATATGCTCTTCGCAGTAACCGAATTATTTTAAATTTTAAAACATAAATTCGAAGTTACCTAAAGTAAGAAATTCGACATGAAAGTCAAAAATTATGCTCTTGTGCATGTTTTTACTTTTGCTCTTGCGCTATTTCAAAGAAGATAGAAATGCAAGTTAATTTCGGTACTTAAACAAGTCAGGTAAAAATGGACCCTGACCCCTACTGAACAATATTAGCTGCCGACTCTCCTATGCAAAGAAAGTCCGTAGCATTTTTATTGATCTGAACCGGTGACAATAAACGGCTGCGCCTTGACCGTTCAACAGTTCGGCGCTCGGTCAAAGATCCAAAACAGCAGCAGGCCGAAGTACACAGAACAACTTTGACATATGAGTTAGGCGAACGCTGCGATTTCAAAATCGATGTTTACCATAACATGACGTGAGAACGTAGACTCACGTGGGCGCAATATTTGTTTCAATTTATTTTTAACACTTTTCCTTGGATAGTGTGCGCTCGCTGAAGACTTTACCATGACACTGTGGTTCTTGATGTCATATGGCTATTTCTGTATCGTTTGCCCAAATAAGGACACAACAATAGCAATTGTCCTAAAGAAAAAACACAATATCTGCGTAGTAATAAATTACAATTAGGTGTTTTATTATGGGCCTAGAGTTGCTTAAGGCTGATTTTGATACTGGACTGTCCTTTTTTTTAGTACAACCACGTTGACACGTGAACAGTGAACCAAAAATAAGAAAAAGATATATTACATATTAACGGCCAATATTAAATAAAAATATCTTCCAGAACCTCTGTGTTATTAGCATGCAAACATGCAAACGCACATAATTAGAAGAGTTACTTAAAATATGTCCATGGCTCACCAAACCGTAGGAAAATGATCACAATTAGCGCTGAGGCAAATGCAATAACATGTACGCAAAACAATCGTGTTTTAACGTCAGTCCATTCACAAATTCAGCTTCGCTCGCCTGAACATATCCGCGTCATATCGCGTGGTCCGCCCTATCGGAAAAACAAAATTCTGAACGCCTCTCATTTTACTATGAGGTAACATCATTTTAATCGCACTGATGACTACGTTAAAAATAGTAGTTGTAAGGTTGGATAGCTCGTAGAAGAATATCGTCATACTAGCGAAGGTAGTTGAGTTAATATTTCTATAACGTCATGATCTGAGCTGCTAGCGAAAATTATAACAGCGAAGATAAATTGTCATTTTAAAATGACTAAAATGATAAATAAGGCAATAAAAATAGAGTCTTTCAATTTAATGAACAAAAATGTTAATTGAAAAATTTTATTGTAGCTCCAGGCAATATGAATAAAGATAGAAACGCTCCCAATGATGTCTCATTCATCAAGAGCGTGCGTTTCCGAATCAAAAGTGCTTTGGGAGTGCCCCGAGCGAAGCCCGAAGTTCTTTCCTCCGATCGATGAGGCTAGAGCCAACGAGGCCAATCACCACATCACTTCTCTTCCCTGGCTTTCCAAAATTATTCAAATCGATGGTTGATGACGTGAGGTCTCGACACTCTGAGGCATATGACATGGACCGTCGGGGAAAACATGATCGGCGCTCAAACATCTGTGGAAGAAAGTGGATAGTGAACTGAAGGGGTGTTGTTGGATCAGAGGTTCAGTGACCACAAAATTATCCTGTACGTATAATACAGTACGACATGTCAGAAGGATTTATTGGGACCCAATTGAACCATATGGCGTTAAGGGGAACCCTAAAAAATAAATAACGATAATGAGTCGATACAAACAGATCAAAAATTTTACTCATTTAATTGTGCATGAGTCTTATGAATCTAACGTTAACGTTAAAAGTGTCTGCTAACTGACAGAGCAAAAATGGAAAGTTTAATAATATCTATAACAAATACATGTAAAAAGAGTCAGGAACTACTTCCACGCCAGGTCTTGTCACGCATGTTTACTGTCCCATCTCAGCAATAAGGAAGTACGCCTAAAAAAGAAACATGTATGTGTTGATGTTCTACTGCGAGAGACCACCAGCATTTATCTGATTCTCAAGCAAATTAAAAACTTTTTTTCTAACATTTTTGGCTATCTTCAAAACAAATAAACAATAGAAAAGGTGTAAGTAAATTTTCCAGGAACGGACCGTTAGTATCCATATAGTCAGAATGGACGATGTGATTGGAAACTCATTATTTTTACGCATCAAGTTTTACTAGATAATCATTGAGATTATTTTTTCGTGATTAACAAAGAAGAATTCAACCGACTACAAAAATACTATTTCCTCGTATTTAACGATATAAACGTTCCATTTACATTAAATACCGTTCCATCAGCCGACATGGTGATATAGGGAATTTTCTTCTAATGGCAATGTATTATTTACATTCGGAATTAGATTCCCCAAACTAATTGGACCACTACATAAAGCCAAAAGAGACACAAAAATTCCTTAAATTCCACCAGCCCAAAAAACGGGTAAACACGCCAATCGAATCGAACTAGATAGGCGTGGGCCAACGGCAGAAAACAGACCTTTTCGAGCCAGCGCCATCTCCGGCGGGTAGACGAACGTGGACGCGCCCTTATCGCCGACGGCCGACGGCGAGAAGAGGAATGGCGAGCGGAGGTTGCCGCCTGGACTCAGCGGTTCACGGCTTATCTGTAAGGAGTCAATAGGGCAAAAATCTTAAATAATGATTACTTCTCATGAAGGAGTAAAGTAGCACAATGATAATGAATAAATATTGATTAATTGCAGCGAAAGTCAATTATTTATATTTGTGATACTGCTAAACGTCATCCGATGAAGTTAGTGGATATCCGAAGCGGCAAGTGACGTTGTACACCAGCAACTTTACTGGATAATCCTACCCAAACTGAGTCCTAAATTTTTATAAGGAAATTATATCCTTAATACGTTGACGTTGGTGGCAAAAAAAGATCCAGAGATCAATGGCTGCTTCCGCTTTATTCGTGCCGTTTTCTTGGACTTTTGGAACATGAGCTGTAAACGAAACAGCGAAGTGAAAAGCGCATTGTAATTCAATGAACTGACCATTTAGCTGGACTAAAAATATTTCACTTAAACTTGTATTTTTAGATTTGCTACAATTCAGCAACGTTGTAGCGTGTTTCGTGTGTTTCGACGAACCTCCTTGAGCTGCGGTCAACCTCTTTCGGCTTCGCCCTTTTACAAGCTGCTAGTAGCATAGCTCGTAATTAACACAAGAGATGCTGGAACGTGATTCCTGACGATACCTGGCGCATTTCTGATCTCACACTATCCCTCAGAACCCACGTAATGTCACTATACATACATATATTATGAACTTGTACCCAACAATAGATTATCGAGCTTTCTCTTCAGCAAGAAGACAAGAACGCTATAGGTTACAAAAATTTGTTGTACATGTTTTCACCATCTGTTTCCACATCCACCGCCAGAAAGCTGGAAAGCTGTTCAGTTCAAAATTTAGCTGGACTCTTCACAGCTCCAAATAGAGTATAGTTACCATTAGGCTTCCTCCTATATATTTTAATTTTTGTACAAAAGGAAAACAACAAATTTCTCCCAATGTGGATTATATATTAGTCTATTGTTAAATGAATTTCATATTAAAAAATAAAACAACAGAGGACTATTCTCATGTTCCCGACATCAGGTCGTCTCTGAGCACCCGATATTGCAAATTTACATCGATAGTGATTCACATTTGTGTAGCACTTATTTTATCGTCAAGTAAAACTTTTGCATGCCATTCATTACATAAGGACTTACGCAAGTGGCATAAGAGATGGTGAAGTGCTCCTTCCCGGTGAACATCGTCGGCGCGACGACACGGCTTTCGTCCATGTGGTAACCGACCGGCTCCGAGAGTTGGCTTCGCAATGCGTGGATCGGCGTTCGGCGGTGCTAAAGCGACAAAATATCGCATATTCATGAAATGAGACGTACCTCGACCTCCTCCTCTTCGTGTATCTTTTCCATCGATCGTTGCGCGTTCTGAAACGAAAGTTGGCAGGAAAAGGCCAATTAGCACGGAACGCCGCCGCGAAGGAGGGCTTATTAAAGTGGGTGCGAAGATATGAGACGCGAACGATAATTAAATTGGGTGGCCCGGCCGGAAGGGCGACCAGTTTTGAGAAGGACCGGAAAGTGGAAAGATTTAAGATGAAGTGGAGAAAGGGCGAAGTCAGCGGAATGATATCAGTGACGCAGAGGTGGAAAGATAAACTCGGTGCGCTTACTCAGCACAGAAACGGAAACTTTTTAGAAAGTGGTCGTTGTCCAATGCTTGTCATGTTCACAAACTGGGTCTGGTCTTACAGAAAAACAAAATCATGAAGATATTGCAGATAATTGGAGCAGGCAAAAATTTTCAAACATGTATGGGGCTCAAAATTAAAGATAAATACCGTGTTTAGCGCTGTCATAAAGCCAAGAGAACAATTACAAATTGAAGATACTTTGATGAAGTAATCAGATAACAACTTTGAACAAGAGTAATTATCCATTCTATCCAAAAATTTTACAGGTGTTTAAACGCTGTTTTCCTGGAGAATTGGCCAATGGCAGGTGAACTTTTTTCCAGCTTTCTTTTCCCACTGGAAGCATATCGATTTGAAGAAGGAGGAGTTCCGTTGACAGGAAATCATGAGAATTTGTTGCTTCATACATTAAGCAAAAAAACACTCCATCGTTGAGACTCTCATTTGTTACATTGAAAAAGTAGATAGGGAGGATGCTAACATCTTAACGAACGCCAATTGCAGTAAACGATAAGCGACTAGAATGATTTATAAATGGCTTCAATCATTGCCTATTTACTGATTCATCAAACTACTGCGTGATGTTACGTCGTTCCCTTTAAAAGGATAGACCAAAAAACATTTAAGGAGAAAAACTGCTGTATAGACAAAATTGAGACATAAATGGTAGAAAAAAAAACAGTTTATACGTGCTTATAGCAATTTTCAATTATTATCGTATACGGGTGTTTGTTTTGGAGTAATATTGAGCAAGTATTTGTATTGTGGAATTGCAGCTTGGACTTTTCTTGGCCACGCTCCATTTACTTGGCAGCTCCATAGATTTCAAAGATTTAACAGATATGTAAATTGGCCTAAAGATTGTTTTTTAATGAAATTTGTGATTATTGTATGATTACTCAATCCACAAGGCGGTCTAAGACTCAAGAATTGGGGATTTACGTTTAAACAGTTGTAATGATCACCAAAAATTGTCACACGACGAAAACATCTGCATTTGTAAGACGTGAATCACGAGCAGACATAATAGCCGGGGGCGATCTCGCCGCGAACGTAGAAACGCGTAATTAAAGTGAACAAAACAAGTGAATAAACCATCGATTGCGCAGAAGGGGCGCCAAGCAACTGGAGAGGTGAGAAAGGACTGGTTCTCGGCGCCCTAGGCGTCTTTGCCTCAAAGCTGATATTCGAATTTGTTGTGACGTTTACTAGAAGGGCGAACTGAGGAGGTGTCTGATGTATGTTCCAAGGAGGACAGGGAACGCGTCCGTAGAAGGAAGGGAATACGCAGAGAACAAAACATGTAATGTTTATAGCATCGCGCTCGCCCCGTATGACGCACTTGGGAACACGTCTGGCACATGGCGGAAACGAAGTAGGTCCAAGACGGTAGTATTTCAGACAGCACGCATGATAGAAGACGGAAAAACAGAGAAATTCAATTAGGCCAGCATGTGTAAAGTGGATTACGTCTGGAATAATAGGGTTCCAGGGAAAGTATTCCATGGTATTTCATTAGAAATTTATTAGGATGTTATCTTCCAGAATTAACTGAATAAGGACACTGGATACTTCATCAATTGACATTTCTTATGTGGGATAAGCACCTGTTGGAGTCACATGCACTGAACGGTGACATAGCTCTTTACTGGAAGGAGAAGGACTAACTGAATAAAAAAATAAAGAATATATACTTCGAGACACCATATTTTTTTATTTTTTGTGTTTGAGAATTAACAAAGATGAAGTAAAAGAAAGCAAACGAAATGGATTTTCATTTATAAGCAGATGCATCACTGCTTAAAATGCTAAATACCATGCACATATAAATATTGTATTGTTGGCGTGCTAATGTACAGAGTACTTCCTAAGTTCTGCGACTTAATGAACTCCTGAAATACTAAATACTGAATAAAGTAACCAAAGGAAGCAGAAGGAATGATCAAAAATAATGGATCATGCATTAACTTTGTATGGCATTTAAAAAGGCAAAATACTGCGCACATTTAAAATACATAAAATCGTTCAACGTGATCCTACAGGAATTGTCAGTTCGTAAGATTTAAATCATTTTAGTTTTAAGCAGTTCTATCATGAGCTGAACAACATGAAAGATAGTTTTCCATTGGAAGTCATCGTCTTCTCATTAAATGTTTCATATCGCAGTGGGCAGAAATAAAAGAAAATAGAGCACAGGAAAAGGATTTTATATGCTAACATACAGTAGCTGTAACTTAACAAGCAATTCATTAGGCGCACCATCATAATTAATACTTAAATCAATTTAATATAAGTCGAATCGAAAAAAAATACATGCCATCCAAAAATAATGCAAATGCAAAGCATCCAAAAATACTTCTAAAAAAATATTTCTACCTCGGTTTAAGGAAACAATTCCTCTGGTGAATTATGCAAAGTTAATCTATTTTATCAAATTATCGTGCAATAAAAAACGATATCGATATTTATGTTCTGTTATGATCCAGTTATACTGACGAGCTATGAACATCACACTTCTATAAATCAGTATCAGACGTCATAGTGCAAGTACAAGCTGTCACTCTGTCCATCGGCAGAGTGAAACGTTGACGCTGATACCCGCATCAAAAATGCAAATAAGTGTGAATTATCTTCGTCAACGCCGTTGAGCTATGAGATTATATTTGGTACCCTTCAGATTACACTCCAATGAGCCCAATTTTCAAATCTACCGGTAACGAAGTCCGTTTCTGTTGGCCATTTAAGCCATGAATTTGAGTAATGTATTATTTTTAAGGCATTAATGAAGGAGCAAAAATAAAACAAGCAATTTGACTGTTGAATTCACTAGAAATAGCAGGCCCGAAGAACCATGAGGGACCAAAAACCACAATTCATGAATGGTCCACAACAGAAAGACGATGAGTCAGCGACTCACGCAAAAACAAAGAAATAGGTGGGACCCTGCCATAGCTAGGCACATCATTAGCGGCGGCGATGGCAGATGTTTGGCGCGCAGGAAAACATTGCATAGTCAACAAAGGCTTACACATAAATTCGATAGTAGTGGAAGCCAACCGGAATACTCTTTGCTAAAAAAATGTATGTCAAGCAGTGAGAAAGGTCAAGTCGTCGAGAGCCGTTGCGTTCTGATGCGTGGCAAAGAATAGCGTAAAATCAATACAAATTATTTTGGCCAACGCCCAGCACCTTTGTCCCTGCTGGACTTGGAGTGATCTTACATCCATTGTCAGAGACTCGTTTGCCTAGAACAACACTAATGGTCAATTTCGGTTTTCAGAAACCCGGTATTCGCTACGGTAAACCCTATGCTCAATTAATTTTACTTATTTTAACCGAATTATGTTAGAGTAGAAGTTATTACCTATTCTCAGCATGCAAAAATTTATTGACACTACAAAATATGTATAGGCCACGCAAAAAAACTGCAAATATCAAATTGCAACTTCAATATTTGAAATGCAACACAATTTCGCAATGCGTAAACAGTCAGCAGTGTCATCGATGTGATAATAAAAATAAATCATCCCCCCATTGCAAGTCGAAAACGACACAATCCGCTTTGCTCCAACCACAGAAATGAACCTTATCGGCATTTCTGCCCTTACAAGGCACCAAAGAACGGCGATAAATCGCAAATATTTGCATCGCATTCACGTCCGAAACCTGTTACACCTAGGCACTTGTGACTAAAAACGAACGGGAAGAAGTAAAACGGAACCGTCTCTGGCCTGTTGAATCGATGGCGAACATTGGGGCATTAAGGGACGAGCGATGTATGGTCCGCGGGAGGACAAAGGATCTCCGATCGATTGATCCTACAGGCACAGGGCGAAGAAGGAAGGAAGACGGAAGACGCGATTGGTTTGGTCACGTGCCGCAGGAACTGTTGAGGCGGTGATCAAAACAATAAGCGACTGGTTTACACCGCTCCCACTCCATGTGTTCAAAGGCGATAGATCTTTAAAAGATTGCTGATAGATGGAAGCTTCCTTATAATTGTTCCGAAATGCAATTTATGTAAAATGTAACGATTTGAGCAAATTTTAGATCTTTGCTTGTACGAATCAAAAATTGCCGACCCTTTCCTAAAACATTGCATTTTTTAGCTTACTCGTTCCGGCTGTACTTTGACTTTAAAAATGTTAACATTTGAAAAAACATTTGACTTTAAAAATTCTTTCCCACCTCTTCAAAAATCGCCAATTCTGTACTGTAAAAAACAGTATTAAAAGAAATTTTTTCTTTGATCATTCTCACAAATGCATGTATAAAAAATCCATCTAACAATCAATAATAATATATATTTTTGCCAAAGCTTCTCTAATTGCCTTTTATACTATGTATAACAGCGCTATTTATTACTATAATTGGCAGAAATGTGTTGGTTAAAACAAAAATATCATTAATTATTAGGAAAAGAAAGATACTGCGAGCAATTAAATACAGTGTTTGTAAAGTAAAAGTGTTTTTTGGACAAAGCAATATCTCTACGGCACTCTACTCTTCCGAGCCTTATGGTAATGGAGGTACTTTCAGGGCACAAGCGACTCTGATCGATAAAATATATGCACACATCACCTTCTACCGTAACGGTTATGTAGCGAACCGCTTTAAAATTAGAGCTGCTGGGAAGAAAGCCACAATACATACATATTTTTTCTGCCGTTTTGTCCAGCTAGATTGGTGTTATGTGGAACATATACACCGCATACGCAGTTATCATTATTCGGCGAACATCCCAAACCACAGATTTACTCAAATCACCACAACATGAACACAATAATTTACATTTTGAAACGGTCTTTCATACAAGCCACGGCGGGTCCGTCGCCCATCTTCTCCAGCGACTCCGTAATGAACGATATTTTCGAGTCGGGAATTTGCTGCAAAATACGCAGTCACGGCGCTTCCTTATCCCGAAACTCACCTCGTACTGATCCAATAAAATAAGCGTCGGCGAGGAATCCTCAGCGCAGATGCGAATGAAATCGACCATATGTTCGCAGTTGAGCGTGCGCGCCAGGACGATCCACTTGTCGTCGACGTCCAGAATCTTTGCGAGCCGAAGACGCGTCACGTAATCCAAATAGGACGCTCTATCGCCGAATTTTTCTGAAATAGGATTTTTTAGGAAGCTTCTGACGTATATTTTGTGATATGCATGTTCTGTCTAGTGGTTTACCAGACTTATGCGCAAAAATTACCATCTTTAGCTCTATCGTAATCGACATACATTTACATTCATTTCCTGTTTAGAGAGTTACACGTATAACATGAGAATGACACTGATGAAAACTGACTCTGGAGTAAAAATGAAAAAAATCGATAGGATCAAAAGAGAAAATGATCAAAACGAGATCTAGTGCAGACTATTTTGTCCTCCTTCAGTATATCTGGACTTTCACAGAAGACAAAAATTCAAAAGTTTGATAGCTATGAAACCAATTGTAAAGCATGCATATCAGATTTACTGGATTGTTAACTCGAAGAGTTCGTTTCATTTGCGCCAAAAGTGCTTGGTTCAATACAATTTGGGTGAGAAAATTAACAGTAATCATTGTCTGTATCCCAAAAAATAAAAACCTACCTTTAAACAAAATACTCGCGGACCCGCCTGGTTGTTCCCCTTCATCGATGCTCAGCGATCGGGCACTCGAAGAAGCTGTCTCCGGTACATTCTGACTCGACGACGGCGGAATATCGTCTTCCAAAACAGGACATGACTTCACCTTCTTCATCCTCTCTCCAGCGATGATTCTCTTCATCTGCTCGTCGTTCTCCTTTTCTGCCCACTTCTGCAGAGAGATGCCCTCTAAACCACTTATGATTCTTATGTCATCTTTCAAAAACTAGACCAACTTTTATTCTCCTTCTTGGCATCAGCTGTAAGGTCGAGCAACCGTCCCACAAGATCGTAATCCCTGGCTTCCGCAGCGATCAAAAGAGGTGTCTGACCGTCCGACGCCTCCCAGTGGATGTTGCAGTTACGCTGGAATACAGTCGTCAAGCTTAATCGTTAAATCCACTTGAGATTGTGTGGGAAATGAAAAAATGAACTGATGTGAGTAAAGCCAAATATCTGCAAATATCTGCAAAAATAGCGAATATAGAGTCGATGTGTTGAAGTATGTAGATAGATGGCATAATGTAAATGTTATTTTATACCGTAGTGTATTTACCTTTTTGCTCGTTCTTTACACTTTATCGGTTTTTTACAAGGTTTGCACATTCTTTGCTCAAGATTAAGAAGGAAAAGGAACAAAAAAATGAGAAAAGCAAGCACCAGGGAGAAACTTGTTGAAACAAAAATATCTAATAGAAAGTTGCTTATACTGTGGATACAGGGGAGCAATGCATCGTTCAGGACGCTCACCTGGATCAAGTAGTCGACCATATCGTAGTCATCCTCTACCATAGCATGCATGATCGGAGTGTACCCCTGCTTGTCCGGTAGGTTGATCAGGCACCCTCTATCCAGCATCGACTCCACCAGAGCTAGCTTCCTAGCCCTCACGGCCATGTGGATAGCCGCATAACCGTCGTTGTTCAGCATACACCAGTTGTACTCTTCCTTCGTCTCCAACAGCTCCTTGTAGATGTCATCGTCGAAGATCTTGCTCAAGTAGTGGACAGGCGTGTTTCCCAGATTGTCGCGGACGTTAATGGACGCCCCGGCGTGGACCAAGTAGTGCGCCGAGTCCTGGTCGGACGACTGGATGGCCAGGTGCAAAGGGGTCTCGCCACGAGAGTTCTTGTCGTTCACCAGCGCGTGGGAGCCGTTCTCTTCAAGCAGGCGGAGGAAAGTGCGAAGCGCGAAACTTTGTTGGCTCTTCGCGGCTATGTGCAGAATTCTAAGGGCCACGGCGTTCTTTCAAAGAGAGCGGAACGCAAACTCACGAGCAGTTGAGATCGTCTTTTTCAAACAAGTAGGCGAACACTGGCCGGAGAAGGGCGATGGGATCACCGTCCTGGGCGAACTTGCGCACGGCAGCTACGTTTATGCTGGATGGAAGTTGGTCTCTGGAATGAGTCATGATTACCTACGCATCGAAGAAAGGATATGAGCATGTAACCCAGAGAGTTGCAGCCCAGATTGACCACGCTAGAATAAGGTGCACCCGCTATACATTTAGGCTAGGGTGAGCTTATGGACCTGGTTATAGCACTTCAAAAATCTAAGAACCAATGGGATCTAACTGGTCGAGTCTTCTTCACGCATATTAGAATTCATCCCATAGCGAACATTTCAAACCTCGCAAGGACTTTAAGACTAGATAGAAGACATCAACAATCCTGACAGGAGTGTTACTCTTGGATAACTTACAGTGTTAGTACTTAATGTTAGTATGCTCTTACTTGGTCAAGTAGGTGAACGGAGCGATGGCCTTCTCCTGTTCGTTATTCACCACCATGATTTTTGTTTTCGTGTCTTCTTTAAAGTCCAGCTTCGGAACAACGACCACCGCTAACTACAAGCACTTCCATCGTATTAATCATGCCAGCTGCCACGATAACAAGATCCTTGATCCGCTTACCTTATCGTGCGTCTTCGTCCTATCCAACTTGATGCTCATCAATTCGGACGTGATGGCGATTACGGTAGTTTGTGTGATGGCGAAGTTCGCATAAATCCACAGCTCGTCGCCGGCGGTCGCCTCCGACCGGCTCAACTCGATTTGAGCGCCCATCAGAGCCTGAAAACAGAGGAGTGAGGGTCAGCAGGTGGTGCGGAGGGAGTCGCCGTTCGAGTCACGTTTTCTGTTGATCGCCGGAGGAAACGAGAGGCATGTGACGGTGGCGAGAGGACTAAAGGACAAGGTGGTTTGTGAACCGCTCGTTGTCTGGGGTAAAAATAGGTTTATCTTGAGACACATGATTCCATTCATCACCGCAAATAGAAACAAAAATTACAATTTTTGAATAACAATGCCAAGTTTAAGGATAGTCATGAGCATTGGCTGATGAAAACCGATTGCATATAAAGCGGTTTTGAAGCAAAAATAATATCGATATTTTATATATGCCCAGAACTAATACTCAACTGAAGGGCTGATGCAAAAATCACTAATAACAATTACTATCATTTACCACCAAGAAGCAGTTCTGTAGGTACTACCGACTATAAAAATTTTTGAATCAGTCATTTAACATTGATTCAAATTTTGAGTTGCAAAAATAATTATGGTTTTATAAATTTCACTTTTATGTTTCTACGCGGAAAGCGAAAGGTACATCTTTTTAGAGAAATTTAAAAAAAAATTACTGGAATTATTCAACCAAGAAAAAATTACTGGATAGATTGTTCAACCTCAAAAATTCGCAACATTCTTAAGCAGCCACACCCAAAACAACCAGAGGCGTGATTTCACTTCTAGCGTGATGTGGATCTCGTAAGGTAGTGGACTTAGAAAGCTCACAATAACGTATTATTTTCACGCAGAAAAAAACTAGCAACAAACAAAAATATGCGTCCTTCCACATGTTAAAGAATTCTTTTTTCGATTGTGCATGATGAACCAGAGCAGTCAATAATATCAGAGAATGATGCAGATTCAAGAAATCCTTCCAACGCACCAAAAATTTGCAGCAATTTTATGAAGAGATTCTTCCATTTCAATTCGGTGTTCAGAGTAAATTAAGTGTTCGTAGAAAATTCCCAGTGAGAAGAAAGGATGTGGAAAAATTCCCAGAAACAATGATATCAGACCATATATACCGGTTCTTATATTTTCAATGAGAAAACGGCTTTGCAGTTCGCAGAGATTGCCGGAACGATCCACGATATCTGGCATATCGATCAGAAATTCGCTGGCGAGTTTAAAAGTGATCGCCACGGCGCAATGTTTGCGAGTGAAGTGGTGGGCGCCAATGGCCCACTGCTAACCTCTAGCCGTCGTCGACTGTTACACCGCCGCGGCTCTCGCGTCAGAGGACGTCTTCGCCTGGCCTTTTTATAAAGACGAGATTAATCCGATGAGTCGTCACCTCTACTACAGCTAAGACGTTCTTGACGAGCTATTTTGACCTCTTACACGTTAGAGGGGAGATTAAGAATTTTCTGGAATACGTTGTGTCACAGCCTCTAGCCAGAAAAAATTATATTGCTCAGCAGTTTCGAGCGTACAATTTTTTGACAGAAATGACTGGAGACAAAGCCTAAGCTGATTAGTCTGATGTGAAGTAGACACGTCTCCATGGTTTTCACTATTCTTCATGGATAAATATTGTGAGCAAATCCTTGACCGATGAGTGTTGACTAAAAATATTGTGATCGTATTGTGATCAAAGACTTGAACTTGACTTGAAAACTTGAAAAGACTTGAAAATTTCAAAAATTGCCTTCTATTTTTGTCGTCTATAATGCCGTTCTAAAACAACCTGACCTTCAGAGACCTTCAGAGCTTTTACAAGCAAATACAAGTACACCCAGCTCTTAAAAATAAACCTAAAGTCGTTTGCACATGGTATTAAGCCATGGTATTATGGCATCAAGATTGCATCAAATATACATATTTATTTATTATGCCTTTGTTCTCTGCCAAAATGTAGAAATCTGAAGAAAACCAAAAAACCTTAAATAATAAAACCGTATCTCGGAGGGACTTCTGGGTTCGGATCAACTTTCCAGTTGTTGACTATCTCTTGATACGTCGGAAGAGGGAGATTCTGTTCGGGGAACGCGAGCTTCTTCTGTGGAATATTGAGGTTGTCACCGATGGACGCAGCTGCAATGGAGATGCTGAACGTGTGGTGGTCTGAAAAGGTGTTATATAGTTTAGGGTGCAAGAAGTGCCTGCAAAAATTTACATTTTCCATTTTTACATTTTTCGCCCAACCTTTGCTAAACACTCCCAACTGTCCAACACAGCTGAAATTTTGGAGCTGCTTATTTCAATACAATGTCAGTTACACAGAATCCAAAAATTCCTTTGTGTATTCCATTACTTTTGAATCTGCCTCAGGTGCTTTAGGCCTTTAATTCGCTAAGTACGTCTTTTTCTTATCATTCTGCATGTGCTGACTGATAATGAAAACGCTGCTCGTTGTGAATATGCAGCTAGTTTTTATGGGAAAACTAATCAGTGGTCGTTCTCATCATTAAAACTAGATGTCATTCTATATTTTTGCCCATCTATCACATCAACAGGTAGTGAGATAATTGTCAAAAGTTTCTTCACTTTCTTCCAAAGCAAAAGCCATGAACCCGTGTGTTCAAAAGTGTCACAAGCCGTAGGTATCGCTCAGCTTTGACCCTACAGAAACCATAAGCTCCTCTCTCCACTGAACATACCTTTTTCATTCGACCTGACCGACGAATGTTCTTGCACGTGAGTCCTCAAGTTAGTTTCGTACCTCCTCTTGTACATGAGTCGGAGCGCTCGGAAAGAGAGCCATCCGATGGCAGCAGCAGAGAGTGAGAAGAGGATCGCCAGCGAGATCACGAGAATTTCCATAGTGGTTCCGCCGGAGGGTTCTAACCGTTCTCGTCAACGGTAGCGGAGAGGCGAGCTAGTGGCGTCGGACTAATCGTGACGGTGGATGAGCGCGACGGAGCGACTCTTAAAGCGGACAAGGGTGAGGCTACCGCGAAACGGGAAACGGCACGGTGATCTGTCAGAGGAACAAAGGTGCGCCGTTCCGCCGTCAATCAATTCAAAATACAGTGTGCGGACGGTCAGACGTGGCGCGCCACTTATGAACCAATAACAGGCACGCGGTAGCATGTTTTGGCGCAGGACAACCGCGGAACAACAAAGATCTGTAGTGAGCACAGTTTCTGACAAAATAGAGCGCGGGGCAGTCAAGGGCACGGCTGTACAGCTGCACGGAACTGAATGGTGACGCGTTCTATTCACTGTTTTGACCTATATTGGATCACCTGAGTAGCGATTACTACAGAAAACAAAATCAATTGTAAGTACAACGACTTCAGCAACGGCTTAGTTTGTGAAGGGAAACAGAAAATACGTAAGATTACAACTAGTCACTTCATAGCTAAAGGGACTGTAAACACTGTGTGCGTCATATAGGTAGCTGGTTTCCAAGTTGTTGTTCACGTTGACTTTCCTTTCAGTGCGTTTTTGGGATTTGCAGTATTTGAAGAAAGGCATAGTAGCTCACTCCCTCCATACGTGACTTAAAAACGTAGATGTGCAGGGGAAAATATGTCACTGGCTCCCAAAATAAGCATGTTGTCACAAATCCGCACGAAAAAACGCCAAAAACACGGCAAATCGTGTGCTTTTGTACAGTTTGGAGCAGCCTGAGGCGGGACCTTTGGACTTCTTAGGGACAAACGGCGATGCTCCACCCTGTACTCCAGACGTGCCTAAAGCTATGCATTTTAAACAAAAACAAAAGTAATCGGTGATGCGCTGCGCGAAATGCTTTAAATAGCACGTAGACAGTATGAGAACGAGTTCTTGAAGACAAAAAGGATTTATAACACCCATAAACGTCTAATATGGTGGCTGAAGATTAATTCGTATGGCTTTATTATGGCGAGAGATAAATAAAAATGAAGCATTTGGGTGCTCATTGGAAAGAAAAGTGGCATTTCATTCGCTGTGCAGTGAGTTCGACCTCTCACACTTTGTTCTCTCACACCTCAGCCTTCGACCGAGAAAGTGAGCTTCCCGATATGGGAAAAATTCTGAAAGATATTGTCACGACAGTGTGTTCCGTGTTCTAAGCGTGTTCCGTCAAATGAAATGCGACGTCTGAAGATTGTAGCGCAGGAAGGATCCGCATGCATGAAAAACAAAAATAACAAAATAAAAAGTTAAAAAGTTAAAAACGGCGTGCACTTGGGTAATTATAAAACTCCCCCAAATAAACTCCTAACAAATATCGGAATTCAGAGCCCTGTTTTACCCGAAGGAGAGCAGCGGTCCTTGTTTGGTGACACCTCCATAAATGAAATTCTATAAATGAAGGACACCAATTTGGTGTCAACATAATTTAGATACCGCAATTTAAATCTAGCATCGTTTAAATTAAAAATTTCAGTAGGTAAAATTACACCCAGTTGCTTATTAAAAAATTCACAAGTTATTAATTAAGCAGAAGGAAGCAAAAATTCCAAGATCTAAGGCGTTTTACATTTACGCTTCTTCTCAAAGGACATCCACGAACTATGGCCGGCTATGCTAAAGCGTTCGCAGCTATCCAAAAAGAGAATCGATAAATCGACGTGCAGAAAAGAGGACATTCTAGAGAAAGCAACGGAACCCGGAAGTGAACTCAGTGTATCTTACTAAGCGCAATTGAAGTCAGCAAAACTGTCGCATTCGACGCCTTACTGATAATTATTCTTCTAAATGGGCGAAAAGACCAATAACCGTCGCCATAACTCGTTATTCATAGTTCGAAAATCAAAAGCCAGCCTTGCGCAATGAAAAAACTGATCAAACCACCTTCTGTCCATCTTGAAAACAGTTCGGAGAACTCGTTTAACTGATTCATTAGTGCATGTTTCAATTTTTAATGGACGAAAATTTCCGATTTTTGATGAAATACGCAAACGAAGCAGTCTTCAAAGCTCTGTCAACAACTTTTTCAGTGAAAATAGACACCATGAAGCGCAACGTGGCGGTGTTGCAGGCTACAAAGAGCAAACGACTACAAGGACAAACTATCTTCTGAACTATTCAGCACTGCAGAAAACTCAATGTGAATAATGAGAATAAGTGCTACAAATTGTGCTACAAAAACAACGACGTAATTCAGAATTATAGAAATATACTTTTGTTTGCAGTAGGACGACACAATTAAATCATTAATCGTCTTTAACCACACGAAAAGAAGAACTCTGTCACTAATGCGCTATTGATGATGAACGGATAAAGTGAGTGGCATGTTTTTCTGAAGGCCTGAAAGCATGACCACTTTATAGTGTTTCCTGGGAGGTGACATTCATACAGCGTCTGAGCAGAGATCGCGATCGTCATGGACTCCAGCGAACATTGCCCAAAAATATGACGTTCAGCAGCGTCGATGGAGATGATATGTTGTTGCACAACGGCCTTCTTACCTTTACTTACTTAGTTCTTCATCAAGCGTGTAAATAGAGAGCGGAAGCTATTAATCAAGAAACTTGAAATGGAAACCGACGCGTAATTAATTATGATTAAAGTGCAATTAAAAATAGAAGCATTTCATCTGGATGTAGCATTGAAAACAACATGCGAAGTTAGAGTTTCTAAGAAAGCCTTTCCTTTGTGACGAAAGCGCCTCAAGAGGCTGCCTTCAATTTGCTATCCCTCATACATAAGCATTCCTTAAATCAGTTATTTGGTAAAATAAGGAATTGAGACAAGAACTAGTGTTTATTGTGAGTAAATTTTCAATACAGAAGCGAAACCTAATAAGCCGTAGACGAACATCAACCCGGAACGGCCTTTGAACAGATTTGGAGTCAGTGAAGAAGCTCAGAGAAAATATCGAGAGAACCGGTTCGCTCACTCTTTTTCGATCGATGCAAAACAATCGACATTTGAAGTAGTGTCAGAGTGCAGATAGTTCTGCTGATCACGGAGAGCATAAAGCGAGAACGTTGCAAGGGGCACTGCAACGATGATAAGGGCAAAGACGGCAACAGAAGCCATTAAAACCGGTTGTGTGGAAAGTGTTGGGGTCTTGAGAAGGTTTAGAGGAAACGAAAGCTGTGTTGCTACTTGTTGTTTGCACTGGCTACAGAATCCATCGAAACGAAGAAGACATCCTTATAAGATGAAATGAGAGGACAAGGCCTTTACTCATAAATGTACTCCTTTTCTATAGGAAATCTATTCTTCTTCATATTATATGTCAACTGAAGGTAACAAAAATACTGTCCAAAATTCTGTATCTCATGCTAATCCTGAGACAATTTATAGACACCCTTCAAGTAGGAATTTTGTCGTATTTTTTATTTTAGGACTGAACTACGCCTGTACTTAACTGCGAAGTAATCAAGTCGTTGTGTCCGTGACGTCATCCCACAAAAATCTGTAAAGCTCATTAGGATGCAACCCATGCTTTCTTAAATGTCGTGCCGGTTTATCCGGGCTCGATACCGAAATCGATATAGCTCTGGCATGAGTCCGGTCCTCACTTACCAAAGACGTAAGACAAGATGTTCATATGTAGTTCTTAACGCCTTACTACAGATATTCCTATAACTCCGCCGAATCCAAACATTCCTTGGTTTGGCCTGTTTAAAGATCGCTCGATCTCCAGTGCAACTTGCTCCCCCCGGACGCATGCGACGTGAATCGCTGCAGAGAAAAATGATGTGGTATTAATGGTAAATAGTTACTAATTCCATTATCGCACGAATTTGACTTGTGTTGCCTGAATTCCGAGCTTCGAAGTTAGAGCCCTAATGATATTTACACAATGAACGTAAACGATAAACTTTAGAGGACCCTTCTGTCAATACAGGTTGCTCGTAGAACGTCATTTTTTCTCCGTACGATCAACTAGGAGCAAAGTTCGATGCCTTCCAAACACAATATGTCGCTCCTAAAAAAGAAAACTACCCCCACTTGTATCAACGGTGCAACTGGATATCATGTGCATAACGTAAAAAAATCGATCCACGTCATCGAATACATATCGCTGTCGCAGCCATTGTTTGTTCCCCAGGGCGACAGCAAGGACGCGGTGACAGCGGCATCACATACGATTGCGCCGTCATGACGAACACACCGGGATGGCCGAGTGGTTAAGGCGTTGGACTTAAGTTCCAATCGGAGGAATCCGTCGTGGGTTCAAACCCCACTCCCGGTAAACATTTTTTTTCTTGATTGCGATCACTCCTTTTGGTTTTAGAAATGTGAAACACACTGTTTTGAATGCATGTGGTATCGTAAAAGTCGTCGTTTGGGACTTACGGTGTTACATTTTCTAGGCCTTCGTCGTCTGTGTTTGCCGTGTTCTTTCAGATCTATTGATCCACTCGGTGGAAGTCTGCCATCGGAGGAACTTTTTTAGAAACCGAATTCCCACTGTAGCAGAATGTGTGTCCATTTGATTGACAAGTGTGATTCCGTGTATCCCAGAACCGCTTCCCATTTTAAATCCATCTTCAACATTCCAATTCGCTGACCTCTTTAGTCTCTCAATTAGGTCACTCATTGTTTTGCGTTTACCTGCGACGTTATTTTCCGCCACCAGTCGTGCGAAGATGCTCTTCCCTGTGGTGGCGGTTGTCACCGTCCTCCTCTCTTCCGTCTCCATCATCAGTCAGTTAATTCTTCTTCCACTTTTCTTCTCTCACACGGAAGTCCTCCGCAATGGCGTTCAGGTGCGCATGGAACGATTCAAGGTAACCTTCATTGACATTCCTAGCATTCGTTCATTCATTTTTAGGCTTATTCTCTGACCTACGAGAGCGAGGCTAAAGGTATTCGAACCAAGCGACAACTACAAGAATGTCCTCCTCCTCTTCCTGGGCCACCGGGACCACCTGGCGAGGATGGAGCCGACGGACATCAAGGTGACGATGGCTCTGATGGACCGCGTGGAATCGACGCCCGAATCATGCTTCTGGAAGAGCAGAAGAAGTGTATCGTATGTCCTGCTGGGCCGATGGGCCCAGTTGGCGCTCCAGGAGCACAAGGACTCACCGGTCCTAAGGGAGACAAGGGTCTTTCCGGAATGCCAGCAACTGACGGAATTGATGGTGAAATGGGCCTGGAAGGACCGATGGGATATCCTGGAGAGCCTGGAAAGCCAGGGGCCAAAGGAACGGACGGAAGACCAGCTCCTGGTGGAACTGGACAGCCTGGACCGAAGGGCCTGAAGGGTCCAATCGGAAGAGCTGGACTACAGGGATCGCGTGGAAAGAGAAACTTTGTTTACGGCCCTCCTGGACCTGATGGGAAACCCGGAATGAGAGGCCTAGATGGTCTCGAAGGAAGCCTCGGGTCAAGAGGAGAAAAAGGTCCTCCCGGAGAGCCGGGAGCCAATGCGAAGTTCTGTCCTTGTCCACAGGAGCTCCAGAAGATGCAGGTTTGAATGACTCTAGCTTCTTATCTTAATTACACTTGTACATAGGTCAGCCAGCAGAAGCCGCAGAAGCAAGTGAAGGAGGAGACTCCAAAAGTAGCCCAATACGCCGCAAAGATCCTTGGAACACCCCGAGAAGCCACTGAAAACGAAATCCAAGATCTAGCCCTGCCGCTCTCCTCGAATCTCCTCAAGCGACCATCGAAGCAACTCACGTCTCTCCATGAACTTCCCGAGCACAGTGAAGAAGCACCTGTTACGGTGGCTCAAGGTCCTCTGGACGACGAGGAGCTGGACTATCGCCTCGAAGCTGAAACGACCGTGAAGAAGACACGTCCACCGACCAGGACTTCTACGAGAGCAACGACAAGGAAGTCGACAACTACTGCTACGGTAAAGACCACGACTCCTTCAAGGCCACCTACGGTGACTAAAGAGTCGGTCTACGAAGACCCGGACTACGAGGCCGAGAAGGAGCCGAAGATGAGGAGTCTCCACGATGGAGCTGTGCGTCGACCCACGACGAAGCAAACAGCACTACATCCGGGTGATATGCACCAGAAGGTTAAGGAGATTACTGCATCATACCCTAACGTCCGTGGAAAGATCGCCAACGACCAGGCTATTCCGTCTTCGACTGAGGAGGAGTTGACCACTACAGCCTCAAAGAAGAACGTGGAATTGGTGAGTAATCACGTGGTAGAGCAGCATAAGGCACCTTCGACGGAGATTACGGTAGCTGAAACGGAGAGTACAGTAGCTGAGACGGAGAGTACAGTAACTGAAACGGAGACTGCAGCAGCTGAAACGGAGAGTACAGTAGCTGAAACGGAGACTACGGTACAGGACACCGCGTTAGACGAGACGACAACCGAAGTTCCTAAAATAGAAGATCGTTACGAGGAAGAAGTTCAGACAACCAGGAGACGGTTTGTCTACGTCACCAAGCGGCCAAGATTCAGGCCAGCTGCCAGGAGCTGATTATAACACTGTTGCATGTAATAACAAGGCGAAAATAAACTACCATGACCACAGAAATAGGGGTATTTATTCAGTTGAAGACTCCGATTTCAATTCCTTTCTGACTAGAATCTGCGAGTAGCTCGGTGGTGCCGTCTCCACCAGGGACTCCGTCGTGCTCTGCGATGCTCGGCGCATAGTGACTCTGTAGTTCCCGGATCCGACAACGGTGGTGTAGCTCGGTGGTCGTTCCACGGGACGGGCCGGTTGGACATCCGGAACATCCCTTCCCATATTGTTGACCATATTTACAACGTGTTGATTTACAAGGTCGCGGTGGAGCGCAGCTCGTTCAGCGCGAAATCCACGCATACGCTGCTTGTTCCAGAAGAGCAGCTGGACCTCGAGCACGGAGATGACGACGATAAAAGAATACAGAGCCTTGATGGCACTTATGAATGCAAGGCTGAAAAGTGACGTGGTTAGCATAGTACAGATATCGTAACTTACACATTATTTGGTTCGGCACTCTTCGCTAATGCCATGTGCTCGAAGACGACATCAGTCTTCTCAAGTCCATTTAGCGGTAAGCTGGTCATAAGTGCGACAGCGCGGAAGGTGTGGAAAGCGCCTTGGAGGGCAAGGACGACGAGGAACGGGAAGAGGAGCATCCAGTTCTCGTTGCAGATGGCGATCATGGTGGTAAAGATGATGAGAAGAGGGAGAATCATGAACACGGCTTTGGCGTCATCACCTTCGACTACGAAGGACAGGAGCGTGGTAAACCAGTAGATAAGCACAAAGATCTTCAGAAGGTTCTGCAACGCGGAAACGTTAAAATAGGAAAGCACGCGTTGTGAAATGAATTAAGCTCAGATTTCGCTCGACAACGCTAAGAACGGTAAACAAATCCGGAGAAAGGAAAGGATAAAATGTAATGAACAGACTTACCGTAGAGGAAACGATTCCGCAGGTCAACATCGAAGGCTCTTCTTCATGTATCACCAAATGGCCATTTTCCGCGTAGCGAATGCGCGGATTCTGGCGTTCCTCTCGTTGAGGTCGGAGTGTCTCAGCCACAACAGCCTAAACGCAATCTCCGGTGTCAATTACCAATCCCTTCAGAAATCTCACCTGAAGTGCTTCGTTTCGTGCTTGCGGTCTGTCGCCTTCTGTTGCACGCTCCCCCTCGCCTGCAGCTTCGACGTCGCCGTCAAGGTTCGTGTTTTGATCGTGTCCACCTAAAAGCAGAGATCTTCTTTCGTTCATGTCATCGAACTACTCGTGGGGACTCTCTACCGTTATTCTGGGTCGCCATCGCGAGGACGCCAACCACACGTATTTGACTCGAAGTGGCGAAATGGCACGACACGCGCACTTTGTAGACAACTGGAGATGACGACGCGGCATCTGTGGGAGGCCCGTAGCCCCTTCTTTTCAGGCAAGTCCTCTTGTCCAATAACCCTGCCTTCTATCCTAACACCAACAAGATCTTGAGGTTCCCGCACCCTAATAACCTTCCACACTATCCAATCCAACCCTCCCTCACGTTCTACCTCTACCCAGTTTCGACTTCGCTTCTGACGCTCCCGAACGTCTGCCCGATGCACGGACCTTCTAGACAGTCGGTGTAGACGCGCGGTGTCGGCATGGCTCACTCGCTCACTCGATAAGTAGAAGCTCTCCAAGTAAGTTGTCAGTTTCACCTTGTGGTTTGCAGTAAACGTTCAATTTTGCAGATGGCCAAAAGAAAAGGAGGAAGAGGAATGGTAGGGAAATTTCGAAAGCCAAAAGCAGCTAAAGCAAAACCGAAGCCGAAAGCACAGCCGAAGGCAAAAGCGAAACCAAAGCCGAAAGCGCCAGCAAAAAAGGCGCCCGCCAAAAAAGCGCCTGCGAAAAAAGCGCCTGCGAAGAAAGCACCTGCGAAGGTTGCAAAACCCAAGGCAGCAAATAATGCAGCGAAAGCGCCTGCCAAAAAGAAGGCAACTGCCAACGCACCGAAGGCTAAGGGAGCAGCAAATAACAAGAAAAAGAACACGAATGTAGCTCCAAAAGGGAAGAAAACGAACGCTGGTGGAGCAGTAAAAAACAAGAACAAGAAGACCGACGCAGGAGTAGCGCAGAAGAAGAAGAATGCGGGTGGCCTATCAAATGCCAAAGGAAAAAAGGTATGCTTTCATTATTTAGAACCAAAAGAAAAGCGACTCGCTAGATTCGCACAGAACGACGTCGGGAACGACGCATTTCCCTTGTTGGTCTTGAAAGGAATCGCAATAAATATTCCTGCCACATTCTGTTAGCCTCTCTTAAGATGCTCCAGATCATCAGAAAAGTTGAGAGGATTTATGTTTATCGTTTAGAACGATGCTGATAAAAAGAAAGATGCTGACAAGAAGAAAGCCGCTGATAAGAAGAAAGGTGGCGGTAAAGATGCTGACAAAAAGAAAAATAGTGATAAGAAGAAAGGCGCTGATAAGAAGAAAGATTCTGGCAAGAAGAAAGGCGCTGATAAGAAGAAGGATTCTGACAAGAAGAAAGGAGCGGGCAAGAAGAAGAAGGATTCCGACAAGGGAAAGAAGGGGAAGAAAGGAAATAAACAAGAGAATGACGGTCAAGACGCTGGTGATGACGGTGGCGATGACGGTGCCGAGGGAATGGACCTGGCTGGACAAGCTGAAGAAGGCGTTGGCAACGAAGGCGGAGAGGAGGGTGGGTTCGGGCTGAAGCATGCGTTGATTGGTGGCGCTGCCGCTGTCGGAGCTGTTGGCGCTGGAGCTGCCGGCTATGGTCTCATGCAAAATGGAGGACAACAAGCAGTGCAACCCGGTGCCATAGGACAAGGTGCTACGCCTACTCAAGTGCCTGGCGCCCCTATTCCCGGAGAAAGTCAACCCGGGGCGATGGCTGGTGGACCCGGTGCCTTTGGAGCATATCCTCCTATTGGACAAGGTCAAGATGCGGTCAATGGAGCTGTCCCTTTCGGGAACGCTGCACCTATACAGATGAATGGTGTTGGAGCACCTGTGCCTGGCGCTGCTTTTGGTATGAGCAAGATGGGAGGAGTAAACCCAGCTGCAAACGTACCAGGTATGCAGGGGATTCAACCCGCCAAAGCAAACCAAGGACAGGTAAACCGAATGATGTCGACGTGAGTAACATAATGATTCCTGGACATCGTCTAGGATGAGAACGAGCAAGACGATGATGCAGAGGCGGATCCGCAGGCCGAAGCGAAGATGAACGAAGCGGCGAAAACAATGGCACAAAATGTGTCGCAGCTGAGCAAACTGGTTGAAGGATTGGGATTTAAGGTTTGTCAACTATCCTACTAGAAGTTGCTCAACTCCTCTTTGCAGTCTGAACGCTTCGACGCCCTCTTCTTTCCCCCGTATAACCCGAACGAATCATAGAATAGCGTTGACTTCTTTGTCCTTTGTTTTACCCTTGACTAATATAGACAAGAAATGAACCTTCCGCGGATATCTGTGAACAAGGTCACTCCAAATTTTGCATATTCACCTCAGGGCATCTTTGACGCAAAGACCGCACTCAATGATGGTTCGAGCAGCCTTCCTTAGGACGATCTTCATTCAAATGGAAATAAGTATTCTAACGTAAAGCAGTTGACAGCGGGTAGTGAGTGAAGCACCGGCGCCTGGTGCTGCTTTTGGTATAAGCAAGATGGGAAGAGTACACCAAGGTGCAAACAAGGGATTCAGCCCGCCAAAGCAGGCCAAGAACAGGTAAACCGAATGATGTCGACGTGAGTAACATAATGATTCCTGGACATCGTCTAGGATGAGAACGAGGAGAAAGATAAAGCAGACGTGGGTCGGCAGGTCGAAGCGAAGATGAATGAAGCAGCGCAAACGGTCGCGCAAAATTTATCGCAGCTAAGCAAACTGGTTTCAGGATTGGGATTTCAGGTTTGCGAATTATCCTATTATAACGTCACTCAACTTCTCTCTGCAGTCTGAACGCTTTGGCGCTCTGTTCTTCCACCATTTAACCCGGATGAAGAGGATGAATCTTGGAATAGCGTTGATTTTTTATCCTTTTGTTTGTACAGAGATGGAAAAATCTCCATTGGGATCGACGGAGCAAGGTCACCTCCACTTTCAAGGTTACAGGAGCAGTTATAGGGTAATTATCACTGGCGCGCACATGCCTATTGAACATGTCACGTGGTAAATGCGAGGCTCGCGAACGTTTGTGAACTGCGAAGATTATGTCCAGTTTGTCAAAAGCTTTCATGAGGTCTTTATCTGTTTATTCGGTTCCATGTTAAAACATGCCAACATAATTGTGCACCGTGAAGTCGTTGTGTGCAAATTTCATGCTCTGTACTTCTCAAGAACCTCAATTAGGCTGATCTTCTTCGAGCGCTTCGCGCGGTTTATTTAGGCCTAAACGAGGTTTTTCCGGGGTTCACCAAATAAGTCTCTCCCGATGCCTTCCTCGTCCTTTTAGGATCACTCTTCACGTGGCAACTCGTGCCCCCTGAAGGGGGGTGATCCCTTTTCACCGCTTCGTTCATCTTCGCTTCGGCCTACGGATCCGCCTCTGCATCATCGTCCTCAATGCTGTACCGTACCATACAGAGGTCTTCATATCATTAGTCCGTGATGGAGCCATGTCCTTTGCTGGTAGACGTGTCCTTTGCAGCAATGCCCATGCCTTACGACATGTGCACTTCCTAGACAGTTGGCGTGAACGTGCAGTCGGTGTGAAAGGTTCATTCGACAAGTAAACGTTCTCCAAGTAAGTTGACATTTAACTTTGTGGTTTGCGGTAAATGGCCCATTTTAGAGATGGCGATGTTCGCAGGAGCTATAGCGAGAGGTGCGGCGAAGAAAGCTGGAGGTGCAATAGCGAAAAAGGTGGCGAAGAAGGCTGCAAAGAAGGTAGCACAGAAAGTGGCGAAAAAAGTGGCGAAGAAAGCCGCAAAGAAAGTTGCGAAGAAAGCTGCGAAGAAAGCTGCGAAGAAGGTGGCAAAGAAAGGTGCGAAGAAGGTGGCGAAAAAAGGTGCAAAGAAAGCTGCCAAAGGAGTGGCGAAGAAAGGTGCCAAAGGAGCAGCAAAGAAGGGTGCCAAAGGAGCAGCGAAGAAAGGAGGACAAGGAGCGCTAAAGAAAGGTGCCGGGAGAGGAGTGATAAAGAAGGGAGCTGGCAAAGGAGTCGCAAAGAACGGTGGAAAAGCGGGAAAAGGAGTGACAAAAGCTGGAAATGCCGGAAAAGCGGGGGGCGGAGCAGCGGCAAAAGGCGGTCAAGCAGCTAAAGGTGGACAAGCGGCAAAAGGCGGAAAAGGCGGACAAGCAGCTAAAGGCGGCAAGGGTGGAAAACCGGCACAGGGTGGAAAAGGAGGAAAAGGCGGAAAGGGAGGAAAAGGAGGAAAGAAAGGAAAAGGCGGAAAAGATGGAAAGAAGGGCAAGAACAAGGAGTCGAAGAAGGGGAAAAAGGAGGTAAGTTGCAGCGCATTTCTATGTTTTTGACTAGCTGACAAGTTGAGGGTGTCGCAAAGTAGCGAATATTTTGTGTTTCCTAAGTTGTTTCCGTGTAGCAGATGATATGTATGTTGTTTAGAAAGGTGACAAGAAAGGCAAGGAACGCGATGACGGTGACGATGACGATGGCGACGATGATGGCGGTGACGGTGGCGGTGTCATGGACATGGCCGCGCAAGCTGCAGAAGGCAACGATGACGGAGGTGGTGGATTCGGGCTAGGCCATGCATTAATTGGTGGTGCTGGAATTGCCGCTGTTGGAGCTGCCGGTGTTGCCGGATATGCAATGGCGAATAGGGGAGGACAGCAGAATGCCGAAGGACAGCCAGTCGCCGGTCAACCCGGTGCCTTTGGAGCCTATCCTGATAACGGACAAGGTCAAGCTGCGCCGATGGCTGGTGGAGGAGCTGTCCCTTTCGGGAACGCTGCACCTATACAGATGAATGGTGTTGGAGCACCTGTGCCTGGCGCTGCTTTTGGTATGAGCAAGATGGGAGGAGTAAACCCAGCTGCAAACGTACCAGGTATGCAGGGGATTCAACCCGCCAAAGCAAACCAAGGACAGGTAAACCGAATGATGTCGACGTGAGTAACATAATGATTCCTGGACATCGTCTAGGATGAGAACGAGCAAGACGATGATGCAGAGGCGGATCCGCAGGCCGAAGCGAAGATGAACGAAGCGGCGAAAACAATGGCAAAAAATGTGTCGCAGCTGAGCAAACTGGTTGAAGGATTGGGATTTAAGGTTTGCCAACTATCCTACTAGAAGTCGCTCAACTCCTCTTTGCAGTCTGAACGCTTCGACGCCCTCTTCTTTCCCCCGTATAACCCGAACGAACAGAAGGAATCTTAAAATAGCGTTTACTCCTTTGTCCTTTTTTTACCTTTGATTAATACAGACAAATAATGTAAAGAACTTTCCGCGGGTATTGATGGACAACGTCACCCCAAGCTTTGCTCATGCACCGTAGGGCATCTCTGGCGCAAAGATATCACTTTGTCAACCTATTGCAGCAGTTAATGCATATGAACGCGTGGTGTCGCATGCGAGACGTTGCATCTTCCTCCATGTCAATGATGCTTAGAACGGTACAACGGGCGCACATATTCGGACAGAGACTGTGACGTATTGGTGTTCCGCAGTTCACTTGCGAACACCGACTGGCCTCATCCATCAAGTAACTTCAAGAGACGAGCCACTTCACACAATCCATTTTTGCAACTCCGTTCGGATGTTTCACTTATCAAGACAAATGAAGGGTAAGGCGGTTGTTCGACACTTCTCATGAGAATAATTGGGACTTCCTGCAAGCTCTGAAAAGTTTACAACAGTCATACTCCATACGAGCGAGAAGTCCGTTAATTTATTACTCTCTAAACTACATATTAATACTTATGTTCACAGTTTAATAATCGGGAGCTGACGATCCGAAAGTGAGGGCGCAGAGGACGTGAACAGAGATGAGCAGGAGCATGTAGACAAATTGCGAATACCCAGGAGAGAAGGAATTAGTCTTCTTGTCCGCCATAGTTACCTGGAAAACATTATTGTTAGCATCGGTACATATTGTCCAGCTCCTACTTGAAAGTGAACTCCGAGGAGACCAGCTTGAAGAAGAACGCAGATAACAGCTCCAAAAGTTGCGACACCAAATGGAAGCGCCAGACCAATGGCGACAACACTACCACCAAGGCTGCAGTAGAGAAGGAACTTGTCGCGCTCGGCAAACATATTTTCGGGTGACATTTCGCGATCCACCTAAAAAGAACTATAGTAGTTTAACCTAAATTCGTTCCTACCAGAAGACCGGTAACAACCGGAAGAGCAAAAGAGGCGGCTGGGATTACCGCAGCCATGCGGTAACCCACAATATGTCCAGCCAGAAAGCTCTCAATGAGAACCATGCAGTAGAGAATGAATCGAGTTTCCGTGTCATCCAGGACTGAAAAAAATATATAAAATAAAAATCTAAATTTGCAGGATGCTCACCAGCTCCTTTGCTCATATAAAAATAGGTGTAAACAGGAATCAGGACGGTAAGCAAATAGATGAAGCTTGGATCGAACACATAATCAAGAAGGCTTCCGAAATAAAAGCTACCAGCGATAAAGCCAGAAGCCATAGCAAGGCATAAGACACCGATACCCAAGTAGAGCTCAACTAAATCATTGCGCGTTTCCTTTGGTTCAGTGCTCAGGTTTGACTTCTCATTGAGCGCTGCAGTCAACTAAACGATAAGGATATGTACAATGCGTAAACAAGTCACAACTTACGTAGTCCTTGTAATCAAGTGCAGCTGGTTCAGCCCACTCGCGGAACTTCTCTGCATAGTTCTGCGCTTTGCGACTAATAGCCGCGCCAAAGTCGTAGGCCTCCAGACAGCGGCGTCGCATCGTCTCCACAGTTGTGTAGCACTGCTCGTAGTAGCGCATGGGGATTTCGCTGCAACCCTCAACCATCTTGATCGGCACCGATGCGTAGCTGGATGCGAAGAGCAAATAGCTAAAGACGAGCTATCCGGACGAGCGATGTCCTTCGAGTGAGCAGAAGCGAAATGGTCTCACTACCAAACGAGACAGTTATGCAGACCAGACAAGCAAGGACATCATGGTGCAAAACTCACCAAAGTGCATTCGAGACATGGGACAAATGAATTCGTTTGTTGTTTCTCGAAAATTACAATACAACGAACGAAACATAAAAATATTGAAAATCAAACAATGCGTAAAGACGCCGAGTGCAGCCTCTTGCTTCCTCAGACTGCTGCCACCTCGTAACGAATCGGTTCTGAAAAGATCGGTATTACATCTCCGCATAAAGACTCACAACTTACCCGCTCCAGAAATGTACTCCTCCCAAGCCCTCTGCATAACAAGCTCCATCTCGCGGAATTCCTGGTCCTCTAAGTCCGTTTGGGTTTCGTTGGGCTGCGAAGGTCCTCCACCGAGCAAGCTGATTTCTCGCCCACCTGGCAACTTCAGACGCATGACGTTCTCGATAGCGGATGCTTCTTCGGTGACTTCCATCGCGTCCACTTCTTTGGGGGACAGTACCTTGTTCTTCTTATCGACAGAAGAAGGCGAGCCGCACTTCTTGGGTTTCCTTCCAGAATCGCCGGACTTCTAAAGGACAAATATAAATCACGGAAGCAACGCTCGTCACATACGCTATTATTGGATGAACTGGGCGAACTTATCTCATCTCCAGACTTCTTACGACCCTTCTTTGCCTTCTTCTTGTTCTTGTTGTGGTCGTCGCTCTCCTCGCCCAAAGCACTCAAAATTTTCTCGATCGCCTGGTCACCAAAGTATCCTACAATGATAAATACACGTAAAATGCCGTAAATTCACCAACGTACCCTCTTGAGTCTCGGCAGTAGTATGATGGAACTTGTTACGAGGCTTGTCACGACGCTGTTTGTGCTTGTTGCCCTGCTGATCGGAGGACGCCGAGTTTTCAGGAACCATTCTCTGTAAAAATACGTACCGCATGTCATCCAGTGGAGAAGAAGAAGCAATTCTACGCTATATGGACGGGACGAGCGACAGACGAACAAACAAGGACACTGTGCCACCACAACCATAGGACGAACGAAGAAGACGCGAGCGGGAGGTGACTGGCCGAACAGCAGTGAAGTCAGGTCTTGAACGGAATTTTGTGTTCTACTGTAAAGTACCATTCATGACGATGGTGACGGCAAAGCAGAGATGAAGCCGTTACGAACAAACTAGCGTCCTCCAGGAGTTTGTTGAGGACACAGGGAGATTCGCACAGATACTCTTGTTAGCTCCTATGAAGTAGCACCAGCAGGATGACACTTATAATTTGAGTAGGTGGACCATTCACATTAGTCCAACTGTCCTTGCGAGTTCTATCTGTGACCGTTGCTAATCTTAGCTGGCCCTCCTGTAGTCCTAACATCTTAACACACCAAAAACAACAATTTTGTGTCCATTATACACGTGTATGTGCGTTTCACTATATTTTCGTTTTCAATTAGCTCATCGCCCCCTCTTCTTTTGTTGCTAATTAGAAAGTGTTGTTGACATGGCCCATGATCTTTTGCTTCCCCTGGCCACTCACAGAAAAAACCCCTTTTGGTGGTACTGGTGGCGAAAACACTGAAAACCGCCATTTTGCTGTAAGTTAATTAATTAATCGAATAAGTCGCCGATAATTCATTCATTTTCTTACGCAAAGACGCGCCATTTCCCTCAAAACATGACATCGAAGAGGCACTGATGGTGTGATGAAATTTGTATTTTTAATTTATACGCCGTCGTCTGCTTCTTCTGTGTCATGGCCCCCGCCCTCTCCCTTGATGCGTCCCGAGTGTTTGTAAGCAATCGGACGAGACAAGAGGGCAAAATATGAAATATCTCTATCAATTATTGACAAACAAGCGCTAGAACGGTCAACACTCGAGACTGTGTATAAGTAGAGGCCGGTCGTCCGACGGTATCTCGAGACGAAAACGGACGGTCTCTGGCGTTGTCGACGCTGAAGTGAAGAGAAGGAGGCCTCGTGGACACACTATGAGAGTTTCGGTATCCTGAAGACCGTTGTGCTTCTTGCAGTACTGTTTGAGGCGGTAGGTGTACGTCAAGAAGTCGCGTCCGGCCATTACGTCCACGTGTGATTCGCACTGAAACGAACAGGTGAGAGAGTCGTAGGGACAGTCTTAACATAGTTTTCATGGGCGCGGGTCCTCTTTGGGTTAAGGGCAATGGATACTTGCAGTAAATATGTACTGTGTTCTATAAAAGGAAGAAGCGTGTCTTCATACAGTCCATTTTCATCATTTCTTGGTCGCACACTAACTGGAGATGAATTTAAATACAAAAAGGCAAAAAACATGCTAGGCATACTCTAACTAGCTTGAATTTACTGCCTCCCCTATCACAGGACACGGATGCATGAGTTATCCGGAAAGTGGCGCCTCCCGAAAGCTCAGAAGCTGCTTAATGTATTGCTACATATATACTAGATATGCTAGATATATATATACATACATATACTTCTATATAGGCGCGTTTAAGAGAGCGTACTTGTTCTGATTTAATGATCAAATCAGCCAAGTTTCAATTAACCTAAAGTACGGAAGTACCATTGATCGCTGCGAACTTTCGCTTAAATCTTTTCATTGCATGATGTACTAACTCTTTCAAAGTAATTTGAGATCATCATTAATGAGTGTAATAGGTTAACAAGCATTCGATACTTAACACCGAACATTGCTACAGGTCTTTAAAACGGACTTACATTATTCTTCTCGATCTGAACGTCCTCCACGACAACAAGTGTCCTTCCCGGGAAGGCGACAAAGCAAGTTTCATTGAATGAGGACGCGGACAGTGACAGGGTTCTGCCGTAGTAGCTGTAGTCCAAGGTCTCGTTGCAGTCTAAGATAGTTCTTTTCAGTCAATTGAAGGTAGAGCCACTAGTTACCGATCTCGTTTCTGACTTCGTTCATTTCGAAACCTACTCCCGTCGAACTGAAGTACTGAATGATGATCTTGGGACCTTGTGAGATGAAAACAGAAGCATCGTTCTCGCACATCGCTATGGGGTCGTGACCTTCTTCTATGATCTAAACAGCTCACAGTGATCCAGTGAGCGCATGAGCGCAATGCTTACCAAAATCCCATCAGGTTTCAGTTCGCAAGCTTTCCTGAGGTTGTGGAACTCCACTCTGATGACGCTTTTCGGATTTGATTCCACGCTGACGGTGCACGGGATTGATCTTCTCGTGAGCATGGTGCGATACTTGAGTGGGTAAGTATTGGCTACAGGGATATGCGCTGAACATGATTCTGAAAGGAAAACATTCAGGGATTTTCACGGCTTTTCAAGGATTTTAATTACAATTCTTGATTAAAATTTTTCCTTAACGACTACAAATCCTAGTTTATCAGAGTTTTAAGAGCTTTGAAGAAATTAGAGACGAGTTGTCTTTCGATCTTTCGGTGAACGATCGGGTTGTGCCAGTAATGGTTAATGGGTTTGAACTTCACATGGAAGACTGAGCCAATCAATGTAAACTCAATTTTGGCTTGAAGTCTATCTTATAGTGTATCCGCTACACTCTTGGTACATTGTAGCGTTGAGTTATGTCTGACAGCAAGGGTATAACTGCAGCAAACAGCACGCGCCTCCGTACATACAAAAGGATAACATTGGCACAAGCCACTTTGAGGGTCGAGGGAAAGAACGGACTAACTTGGCTTTCAATGTTGGAAACTCACAGATATAACCATAAAGATAAGAAGTTAATAAGTTGTCTAAATAAAGACTATCTGATGACTTTCCCAGATCCTGTGCTCTTTAAATGTGGCTCCAACACTTACCTATCTTTTCTACGTGATGTGCAGCAACTAAACCGGTCAAAAGTGGCAAAAGAGCGGAGACGACGGCGACAACGTACTTCATAACAATCTGTAATAAAAGAAATGGAAATCAGACACCACCAATAAGAGGATACGCGGAGATCGCCTACGTCACAGGGCGGCCTTCTACCGTAGAGGAAGGCGCCGGCTGCGTGGGGCAAAGTCGGCCATTACTCACCGGTCGGAGTACAAACACTGGGGCGCCTCCCCTCGGTCAAAAGCCACGCCTATCCCTCTGAATCACACGTTTTCTGAGACGCTACAAAAAGTATGCAGCGTTATTTTAAGAAAAACGAGCACAGATATAAAGCGCGGGTGGGGGCGCAGGCCAACTGACTCACCAGGCGCACGAAAATAACAAATAGAAGAGGTTGCGCGAGGGGGCTAATTGGAATGCGTGAGGGAGGAGGATCTGGTGATGACGAGGTTAAAAAACCCACGATAATAACGGCCCACAACCATGCAACATGTCTGAAACACGAGGGCATGTCTCGGGAGGACTCTGTTTTCCGGAAGCTCTAATGAGGACGACGATGAGGCCACGTCATAAATGTGTTGCAGAAGTCACTACATTATAGAATTACGCGAGGAGCAAGCTGCAGAACTGTTTTATTATTAACAATAATTTGTTTGTCACAGAAAGAGCAGAGGCAACAAACAAATTATTTATAAAGTTAATGTATGGTAACATTTACATTACGGTGGCTTTGTAGCTGCTAGTAGTATACAAGATCACCCCAGACGGCCCAACAATCTAAATGGAGTCGTCTGTTGAATTGTCCTATAAATAAGTCTCCAAATTTTTTCATTATAAGGTTGTACATGCTCGATTATTGCCGTTCCTTTCACAATAAGAAAATGTCTTAAGAAAGCAGTACGCATGACCGTAGAACCATTTTCTGAAGTGCTTTGTTGTTGAGCCACCCCAAATGCGACATTTATCTCTGAATGACGTCAGAAAGATGCGTCTCTAATTTGGTTATCTGCAAGGCCACGCGCCCCAAATAGGTCGGAAGGACGTTGGTTCAAATATTGACCTCCAGGGTAAAACACCCCCGTTTTTATACAACAATAAGACTGTCAAAAATATAACTTATGCTTATAAACAAAGATAAGATCAGTGCTTTTCGACAATAAGTTGCTTTTAACATTGTCAAGAGCCGAAAAAGGTAAAATATATGAACTTCCGCTGGTGTATGACGGATGATGGGATTGTCATCGTCAAACACTCCGATGATCGATTCCTACAACCCAGTTGAACTGATCTTTTCGCCTTCCACAATTCAACCGGCAACGAGCTCTGCTCGGGTGTATGTGAGCTATAGCAAGGTGTTGTTAATGGGTCCATTATGCTTGCTAACAGAAGATACAATTTCAACTGCTCAAACAACAGCTGTGAAATAGTTTGTGCTCTTTGCTGCAAACTCATTATTTATGAGCACTATCTCTGGGAGGTTGGCACAGAGCAGAGAGAACCGTCTTTACCACGCATTAGTTCTTCCAATTTTCCAGTTACCACCCGACAAGTGGTATCCATAAGGGTACAAAAATCAATGAAACTAATCCTTGCAACTACTCGGAAAGAAAAATCAGCTGAATTGATCAGTGATATTTTCCCGTGAGGGCGTGGGGGAGTGGGATTTGCTGTCAGCTTCAGATCTATTTGCACTTCTCGAAATCTGCAGCGTAAATGTGGCGAAATATCAAATTGGAACTAAAATCTAATCCAGAGGTTGATGATATTGTGTTTTAGTGTACATACCCGCTTTAGTATACAAAATCGCTTTTGCAAAAAAGTTATAAAGAATAAAAACATAAAAAATATACTTGGAAAAAATATAAATAAATAAGGAAAAAAATTCTTGAGCACTCGACTTTTAAAACGCGATATTTGAGGCATTGCTGAAGTTCAAAAAATTTGCCGGTCACTTCACAAAACTTTAAGATCCTGGTCAGTGATGTATCGTTCTGGCAAAGTTGTACTTTAGTTTATAAGCCCTTAAACAGTTTAGTGCTGATGACAAATCTCGATTGCACGCAACGATATTGAAAAAAACACTGTTAAAGAAAAAAAGAAAAATTTCTCAAGCACTCTAAAAACGCGACATGAAAATGGCGCCAAAAATTCACTTTTAACTGCTTTTAATGACAAACTTGTTACAACGGCCACTAGCCAAAACTTTTAGGATCCTGGTCAGTTGACTATCATAGCGTTCCAGGAAAATTTCAGTCGGTTATCTTATGAAGCCTACAGATCCATGTCGGTTCAAACCTGACATAGCTGGTACATAACATGTGTATAGGAACGCATGGTGTCTCATGACGTTCCATGTGATAAGAGTATCATAACAGTTGTTCTAATAAATCTTTCATTATTTCGGTCACAATCCGGCATATTCTCTCGAGGCATTTCCACCGTCATGCTCTATCGCTCTAACCTGCTTAGCTCCATAACGTAGACCCAAAGATCCACGCTTGCTCTGAACACTGATGGCTTAAAGCGGAAGAAATGTAGCCTTCGTAACCGGATTGTGCAATTGCGTAACACGGATCGCGGTAACTATATTAGTACGTCAACAACAAATCAAGGAAACCTGAGAAAAAGAAATATGAGCATAGATGCATATAGCAAAAGATTCCAGGAACACATAATGCACTAATACTTTCTTTTGTTAATTTAACGATCGCCAACGCAATCGCCTTTGTAATCGCGCTGAGACCTTGTGCCATTCTTTTCGAAAAATACTAGTGGCAAAAATTACTTTCAAATCCAACAAAGGCATCTGTACCTTGTCAGCCCTGATTTGTTTCTCTCCGTAAGACTTCGATGACTTTAATATGATCACAACTCGAACGGTTTTGAATAATTATGATGTGGAAGAAACTCTGATTTTTGAGCTGAAGCTGCTGATTCATATTTTAAGATGCTTATGGCGGTTATTTTTTACCATCTGTTTAATTACAGTAACGGATCCACGAATCTTTTTGACGCAGGCCAGATGCTATCTCTGATCTCTCCGATGAAACTCTGATTTTTGGGCGATTTTTGAAAGGCAACAAACCAGCGGCTCTATCAGGACCTGATAACTTATGTGGGCAAAAATTCTAAGCAGATATTTGTGCTAAGATGGTCGCAAGAGGACTAAATGGAAAGAACTGGATGGTGCAGATAGCTCTGGCGAAATGCAAAAATTTCGATGCTCCAAATAAATGTATATGTTAATTGTGGTGAACCCGATCAAAAATGGAAAAATAAGTGACATAAATTTAGTGGGAAATAACAAAAAATTTTTGCGAGCTTTTAGCCAACTAATGATTTTTTCATCTTTATTAGTGCATACCAATTGCATGTGCAACTCAATGAACTCGTTAAAAGCTTCTAAAAATCGAGAAAATTCTTCCAGGCTTTCTAAACAGTCACCGTTGGTCTTTGTCCCCTTCCAGAGCCAGAAAGAGCTCTGTTTTGTCATAGCTCATAATTACATGTCATCGTTACTTATTCGTGCTTGCTGAGTCACTGGCGCTCGAATGAACAATACGAAGACAGATTATGTCATCCGAAGGGGTTTCACAATTTGCGATAAAATAATCCAAAATTCAAGGCTAGCTTAACAACGCCGACTTAGGCTTCAAAGGCGTCAAAGCAAAATGGCATTTAAAATGTGACATGTAAATAGTGTCACATGTCGCAGGATTGATGAGCGCTGATGAAAGGTTAACTAGGTTTGATTTGCTTTGCGGAGGAACGAAAATTTGTTTATCGTCAGACGATCTGGAGAATTGCAAATGATTGTTATTGTGAAACACATTCTGCCATTAGAGTGAATGGTTAATGGTGTGGGTTCTTCGAACCTAAATGTTATCACGGAAAGCAAACCATTAGTTCATCAGATTACTTGATAGAATTTCTTGCGGAAACATGGTTAGCACACAGTGGTAAAGATCATACGGTATACCAATTAGCTAAGGGCGACTAAAATGTCCTCAAAAATAACGGCTCTTAGTCATGTGAAATCTACTTTAAGTGGGATTTGTCACACGAAAAAGCTGGGATTTTCAAATTACTGTTAATTCGTTTTCTCTTAGGACCAGAAACTGTTTTTATGTGTAATGCAGCGGGCGATGCGCACAGATTACGTTTTGCTCTTGCTATTTTTGTTTCGGTCACTGCAGTACCTAAATGTGGGAGACATATCGCTGTAGAACGTCCGCTGGAGCTAACTAATAAGCATACGCGTGCCCTATCTGCTCCACATATGCTGCAAGTAGGTCTGGTGCAGAACTTTTTGACTCCGCGGCATTTGGAAACAACCGGTTGTATCAAAAATTTTGTAGGAATTAAGAGGACGCTGAAGTTAGCTGAATGATATGCCGGTTAAGCAAACCTGTCAGCTGGAACAAGCTTTACCTTATTGAAATGACTGCTTGAAGTAGATGGGTCATATCGTTATTGTTTTATGCACTTGCAAATTAAGCTTTGGAGTGCAAAAATTGGTTTCCTGAAGTCTTTTTACCTTCGAATTAAAAATTACTACCTCACAATGGTTCCACTCTTATCTCATTACTTTTCTCTTATTAAAGCGGAATTGACACGCTTTTGTTACAAGCCTAAAGCTGCGCAAAACATTTCTATACTTTGACTGAACATAAATAAACACATCTGATAGGATTAAGAAAACAGTGACATACGGTTGAACCAAATCTGGCAACTGGCACCAACGCTAAGCCCATTTAAATGATTGCTTAACGCGGACGATCAGGAACCTCCACAGCTTGTTCCCGACTCACATGGGATATCTTTCTAAAAAGGGTTTCATGTCACGGATTTAAGGACGTATAAATCCTGAGATTCGGTGTGTTTTGATTATATTTACGTGGGAAAAAAATCCTTGGGACACGAGGAAGATTGGAGAAACTAACGCTATTCCTGGAAAATGTACGCCCATAGATCTTGGCTTGCTTCTTTGTATTTGCGGTGAGGAGTTTATCGTTCATTCACTCCAAAAGGGAAAAGAGGTTATTGATGGAAGTTTCCAAGGAATGCTTCACTCGTCGCTTTGTGCACGTCAACCATGAATAATGACATCTTGCTGAAAACAAGACCAGACTTCACTTGTGACGATTATGTAATTCAGCACGAATTACATTAATCCGCACCGCTGGAAATTGACTCCGCATTTGCTGACGCATCACGGTCACGAAACACTTATTGAGCCGGAACAGGAATATAAAATCCTACTGCAAATCTGTTGAATGAAGAAGGATTAGCTGATAGGGAAACTCCTTGAATCGTAGCCCACACACTTATGCGGGGAGAGGAAATAGGCCTTTAGTTACGCCACAATAGTTTCGAAAAAAGAAACCACAGTGGTTTCTAACTCCTGCCTCACTTAACAAAGTCGGCATTTCTAGTAGAGTGCAGTTTTAGTGGCTCAAAGGGGAAGACCGCTCTCGATCACCAAGTTCTATTTCTTTCTGAATGGAGAGTATACTTCTTATACGGTGAGTGGACATCAAAACTCTCCAAACATAAACATTGGCTATTTTTGCTCGCGTTGCTTAGTGAATGAGCGCTTTGTATTACTCATTCCATGTACTAGATATATCTGGTTTAGTCTATGAACGGCAGCTGGTTTTCGATGACCAAGCTCTTGTTCACTCATTCAAAATCTGAACCACGCATTTCTGAATTATTACTCACATATCGGATTTATCAAGTAAAAATTTGACATACCATGGCGTGGCAAAAATACATAATAATGGAGTATGAAATAGGCATTTAAGGAAAGCTAAGGAACAGTGGAAAAGTGTGGACTGGAAGAGGAGACACAGGCAACTTCAGATACAGCATTTTGCAAAAATAGAATGCAAAAGCAAGAAGTATTTTGGGGTGTACCCCTACGTCTACCGTTTATCATAAACACTATGAAAAAATAAAATCGAATTGCAGCACTGAGGACACGTCCCTTGTTCGTCGATCATATATCAAAACATCTCTAATTTTCTAGATACTTAAGGTTGCTTCGGCCAGAAAACCTCTACTCGGAAGATAAATAACAGGCACTGTTGCCACTTCATGCGGAACAACTTTATGAAGCCTGGAGCACACTCACACCAGGTGTAGACATCCGTGGGCGCTCAATCCTACAATTTAAGCATATTCAGTTACGAGTGTTACGTCACAGCATAACTACAGAAATTCTTTTGTTCTGGTTCCGTATGTGCTTTCAAAGTAGACGCTTTGTACTGGATACTGTCCATTGAATAATACTGTTTTGTGGAGGTTGTATGTATGATTGTTTCGATAAAAGAAGAAAAAAAACCTCAAGAACAATTCCCGGATGTTTTCGAACATACGAAATAATAAAAATGAGTTACAGTAATCGAGACATTTAATTGGACATTGTAAATATTCTTTGTTTCCCTATAAAGGCCATTAGCCGAAAACATGCTTGAAAGGGTTAGGAACCGTATTTGAGCGACAAAAATAGACGACTAACTCAAATATGTACAAACTACCCAGACGGAAGGAACCCTTCAGTTTGTCATGTAATGATCACGCAACATGGATGTTTATCGACGTCAAACAGTATGCAGACGATATGAAAGTGACGTTAGAATGACACGATTTATACTCCACAAACTATTCGGCACCTCCCATCAAAATATAGAGATTCGTTTTTTTCACGTACTTGTGGATATATTGACCTTTCCACACAACTACTGTTGCACCCTTTGTGAAAAAAAGGATTATTTTCTCTCGAAAGTGAACTAAGTAAAAAAACGCGGCGACCTTTGCTTTTGAGAAAGGGAAACGCGGCGAAGTGCAAAAATTATAAATGCGGTGGGAAAATCCTATGCCTCAGATATCTCTAGTACTATGCATATGTACACAAAGTCTGGAAAGACGAAGAAAAAAATGTAAAGAATGTAAACGCACGGATAGCTTTTGAACTTATGCGTGGAAAAAGGGTAAATTTAGAAATTAGCATTTAGAGGTTCGGTATAACGTTTTGCTTTGGTTTAAGGGATCCCACTGTCAAGATTTACTGGACTGGAACTGAGAATCAAGTTCAAAATTGGAAGGCCCTGTTCGGCATTTGAATTTCAAATTTATGCGTGGAAATAAACTGTATAAACTATGTATAGCGAAACAGTAGGTACGAAAGGTAGCAAAAGAAGGTACCATAAAACTGAGTGCGGATAAACATGTGACATGCACAATAATTTTTAAAGGCCCCGTTACACTGTTCATTTGAGAGTTTGAAACTTAGTCAGAGAGGCAAAAATTTTAGTCCAGGAGGTTGAAGCTTTATGATAGAGAGGTGGTTAGGCCGACCACCTTGCTGACGGCAGATAAGAGTGTATAAACTTGTGTTTACTCTAAATTGAATGGACTTCTCTGTGTTATACTAGTAATACGGGCTGTGATTTCCAGCTAGCACCGTTGAGTAGGTCGGTCTCCTGATTAGAAGCTTGAAAAGAATCATCTGGTCGCTTCTACGAGGAACTGCGACTGGACATATTAGAACGTGACATGCACACAAAATGGAAGTAAATCCACAAATTTTCAGATGCGATCGAAACCTCTCGCTTTCATAATGAGTAACGTGCGTCTGCTGACGTACGTGGGTCCAATGACGACCGGGCTTCGCGGCTTACTCATCAGCGGAAATAAATACATTTTTGGAACACATGCTCAACGGAGTGCTTCCGTAATGAAAAGCCTGTAGTACGCGGCGCAAACGTGGCACTTACCGCGTGCGCTACGCAGTGTGACCTTGCCTTAATGGGACGTCCATTTGTCCATTTGTTGCCACGTAAATATGGAAGCGGGGACGGAAAACAAAACACTACAGTAAACAGTTCTCGGGAAATCAGCAATAGCGAAAATAACTTATATCGAAAACAGCACTCAAGAAGTTCGTTTGGAAAATATTTTATACTGAGACGCAGTGTTTTGCTATCGTTCCGGTAGTCCACTTCTGGTTTGTAGCTCACAGCGTTAATTTCAAATACCAGATGAGTAGGCCGGGAACTGCCTTAAGTGCGTGTTGTCAATTCGGTCTTAATTCGTCCGGCGAGGATAATAATTATAAGTGTGACTGGCATGACTCACTAAGGGCAACGCCACTCATTGTTTGCGGACAACTTAAGTTTCAACTGTTGGGTCAATTGGGACGTTAATTGGCAGCACTTCTAATTCACTGTGGATTCACTCACTGGGGTCCATTTATCGATTAGTGGATAGTTCTTAAATTGTTCAGGAAGAGGAGATAACATGATCAATAAGAACATCTTCTCTTTCTTGTTCAGGCATTTTTGTTCAGGCATTTTTGCATTTTTGATTGTGCGGTTGATCGGAACGGTGACAGTTACATGAAGTATACTAGGAATCTTGCCGTTTTCAGTCGATTTTATTGATAATTTTTTAATTTTTTACCTGACTTTACCTGTGATTGACCAAATCAGTCACAAACTCTATAAGGGAAAAGAAATAGTTCCATCTTCTTTCATCTAGGCCCATCTTTTGTTTCTCGTTTATGCATTTTTGGGACCTGCCGAGAGAACAGCGAAAAGGTAGGATGAGAGAAAATACTTAAAATTACGTAGGGGATCATTTCAAAACATTTCCAGGCGTTGACAATTTTCGGCTTTTAATGAAGTTCCAGTCGCTTCTGAAAAAAAACTATTTTGGTACACACGTCCTGTAAGAGATCTCTCCTCGGAAAATTTTCTTCTCTTGCCGATGCTTTCTGCAAAAATTTTTCAACTGTGCAGAATTTCTACGCTTACGTTCTCAGCTATACAAAGACGCCCAAAAACATCCCGGAAAATAGTGCTTATAAAAAGTAAGGTTAGCAGATAAAGAGGAATGAGACAAAGACATTTCCAGGACGACCTTTCCTACACTCATGTTTTCCAATGAATAATGTATAATTCACTTTCATCCCACTCGTGATTGCCGTTCACAAAGACCGTTCACCTGAAAGCGGTAAATAATTAATGCCCCTAGAATGACGTTAGGGCTCCCAACAACTGCGCCCTTTTGCATGCGTCCGCCACCGCCGCCGAAATTTAATCAACTGAACGTTCTTATGCTTTGCAGATATTCTTGGGTCCTGCTTGCGAAAACAATTAGCAACTACAGAGAGAAGAGAGAACGTGCAGTAGTGGAGGACACGATACCGAATTCAGTGGGTGAAAAGCGGGAGGACTTGCGCCATGCGATTTTTAACTCTTTTGAAATCGGGCACAAATTTTTGTGATTGACAAAACCAACCACAAACTCTGACGCAAAAATTTACACGGGTCCTACCACGATTGATCAGTGTATCGGTTTTATATAACATGGAGCAATCAGGAATAGATGATCTTCTATGAGACTACAATTGTGATTTTAATAGTTGATCGATGGGGGGGGGGGGCAAAAATGCTTAGCCATCATTTGGTCTTAATAGTAACTTTCTTGAATTTAGTAGACGATGCAATTATCTGAGGCTAAGATTACATTATACTTATCAGTCGTGTTCAGACAGAATGCTCAAAGTGTACATGTCAGAAATACTTCAAGGTTAACCACGACATACATAGAAACATGCCTTATATAGTTAATTTTGCGCTTACTTTTTAACATTACATACTCGGACACGAACATTGGATTTGCACCATGAGACTGAACTTTAACTAGGGAAGGCTGGCTATGCTCGAATTATTGATACCCGTTGACATTTGAAGCAGCATTACTAAGTTCTGCATTAAAGATGATTCGTGACGGGCAGTGAGAGTTTTTTTTATCTGACTACGGTACCTATCAATCACATCCTGTGATGTTCGCGTCAATGACTTCATATCCATTGGAACAAATAACAGAAATAAGAAACAGATTCAGGCAACTTTCTACACGCTTTGAACTTATGTGAAGTTGTGTATGATTGGAGGTTGATTTGGTTCCTTGATTAGCGCAATTTTTGAAAAACATGGCTTTATAAATAAATTATGAACAGAATGTCGACATCGGAGTTCGACGCATCGTGTTTTGGTAATTTAATGGGCTTTTGTGGACAATATTAGTGGGGGTTGTTTCTAGAGAGGTCAACCGGCTTTCACCATGTAAAGCTGGACAAATATTCATTAGGTTAAAAATAATGACCGTCCTTCAAAGATCATTTCAGTGATATTAGTTTTTAAGAATTCATTTTTGCCAATTTTACACTTGTTCTAAAAGATGGGCCGATTTGAGAACTTTGCTTGAACTCCAAATCCAGTGGGTAGGAAACTTAGACAGTGTAGTACATACACCCTTCCCATTTAGAAAAGCAGATGTAGGGGTAAACAGGTGAATTTGAGCAACGTTTCTCCAGATGATATTTTCCACCACGTGCAGCTTGTGGCAATTTCAACGGAAAATACATTCAATTATTCAAAAATGACGATATTTCGTTTCCTTTAGGGTCGTTCCCTCAAACATGATATATTTAATACAGGAAACTACGCACTTCAGAAAAATATGTAGTCAGATTTCCGCCAAACCGAGACATCACCGTGTTTCGCCCACTCGCATCTTTCCGGAATATGTTTTCGAATGTGTTCCAAAATAATAGTGCGTATGGTAAGATGATTTTTGTCCGTTTTGATGATTTCATTAGAAAGGCGATTTGCGAAGTAAATACGGTCAAGCGGATTAAAAAATGGAAGGTAGGAACATCATCCATCACAGGAGGATGTGGAAGCACACTTAATTGAAGGTCAATCTTCATTTCCCATTTGCTAATTGTATACTTGGATTCATTAAAGCAGAGGTTACGGTATCGCCTATGTGTTTTCTGGAAAGCGAACGTTGTTTTAATTACTGGAGCGCAAAAATGAATGCTGATTTTAAAATATAAAGTTACGTGGAGGATAATTTTTAAAAAATGGTAAAGTGTAAATCGCTCAATTCTTTGGGCTTCATTTTTTTTATAAAAAAATGAATTTTTTTTTTCGTTTCAAAAATCTGATCGTTTGTCCCAGAAAATTAGCGCTTCTCGAGGTACTCTAAATAAAGAGAAACATGATGGATGAAACCTACCGTAGCGCGGCAAAAGTTGCATAAAAAGCAGAAGAACGTTTACGTCACCTTCATTAGGCGTCCTTTCGCGGAAGTGCGACATTAGCGTCGAATTAGGGGTGCAGGACGAGTGTCATTTGACCGCTGGTGGGCGATGACGCGAAATTCTCACGCTTCCGCAACTCTACCCTATATTTGGACCGAGATTGCATCGACTGCCGAACGATTTGAGATAGTTGGATAAACAAGAGAAAGTTGCGCAAGAGAACGTTTTTGTCATCGCTGTCGTAAACCTAATATTGGATAATAACCATCGAAAAAGAAAAACGATATACGACATTAATCAGCTTTTCTTCCGCGTATCATAAGTACAATAATATTTTCGCAATAACGAAAACACCGATATAGGCTCGGTTTGTGCCCTAAAACAGTATGAACAGTATGAGCAAACAGTACAACAATACAAACGGCCTGCTTTGTAGGAGAGCAAGCGCGTTATATAGCGCTATATAAAAATAAATTTTCTGATGGAAATTATTTTAGGCTAGCACGTTCGTAGAGTAGCTTAGTAGAATCTTAGAAATCACTTCCTAGCTTTGCATGTATTTTACGTCAAGCGGCTTAATTCGTGGGAGGTGTACGGTAATCCCAGTTATTTTAAGCAATCAAAGGAGTAAACAAGCTCAATTTCCGTGAGCACACTTAAGAAAATTAAAATTGGGCACATCGAGGAAGTAACTCGCGTGCCTTTAAGGAAGCTACAGCATAGGGGATGACCGATTGTTGATGTTCTATTTGTGGAGCACATCAACACATGACTCATCTTCCCAAGGCATCTCGAAATATCGTTTCGTTCCAGAAGCGACATCATCCGACGATAGCTGTAAACGCGGGGAGATGACTGTGGAAGCACCACGAGTATGATACGGTAGTGCGTCTGAGGACGTGGAAAGGACGCCAAGACAACGCCTACGGGCAGACTGATAAGGGAACACATTGGGAACGGTCTGAAGATTATCAGGAAGCACGTGAATCCTCTAGCCATCGTTATCGCGCCAGGCGAGCGATCTTGTGGTAGGCCGCAATCGACAGGAAGGCGCTGGGCTCAAACGAACCGAAGGAACATTTTCAGATGGTTTCTGACCTTGAACTTGTGGTCGATAAAAATCACGTTCTCTCTAAAATTCTCTGTGCAAGTACGGTAGCCGTAGCCAGCTATCGCTTATCAATGGGTGATCTTCAGTGTTTGGCATGTCGTTTGTTAAAAATAATCAAAGTGTCATATGGTACCGAGTTCTCCGTGTTCAGCTTATCGCCGCTCTGAAGTAGGGACAGGACGTGCCGGTCGGCGATTTCAAAGCGTTTTTTAGTCCAGAGGTATTTGAAGCAAAAATCTTCTTGTGCCTGTAAACATTCCTTGCATCTTCGAATAAGAGATCTACAACATCTATGAACAATTTCTTGTGCGGAAGGTACCAGAAAAAGATTCACAAAAATCTTAGTTTCGTTACAATCGTTTTGTTAACAGTATTTTTGTTAACTATTTCTTTATTTGTACCTATCCTCTTTACGTTATTAGGTAGTGTTTCTTCCAGAATGATTATAAAGTAAAACATGTTTTTTTGTGAAACGTTGTACAACCGCAATAAAGAGCCTCCTCGAGAATATCGCATTATTTTTGAAATGAGACAGTGATTTTTCAAGGAAGATAAGAACCACAGCGACCTAATATAATGCGTTCCCATCCATCAAAAATTTTTTCTTCAGGCGCTAAGATTTCTCATGTTCAAAAATATGCTAAAAAATCTCTTCCAGGTCAGATAATAAAGCAGGCTCTTCCCTTCTCGATTCCATTCCACATATTATCATCCAAGGCATCCCGCTCTGACCAAGATTACCGACGCGTTCACTTCGCCCCAGACGTCCATTACCGATACCGGGAATATCTCCACTGGTCATCCCCACCACAGAACACACAGACAGCAAACAAAGTAGGAAGATTCCTAGAATTAGTTGATAACGCGATTAGTCGGCGTAAGCGTCCACAAAAGCACGTCCACCGCGTACTTACGTGACGCTACTTTGTGCTGCCACAGAGCACCACTGACTTTTCAATCTTGAGATACGCTGAAATGAACATAATGTACATATTTAAACTTTTGGAGTTCTAGGCGCACGTTTATATCCCAATTCCGCCATAGGGAACATGACCCCGACAGTCAGCTCGGATGATAAGAAAGCGTTATAAACTACGAATTTGAGTGCAAATGTTCATATTTGGATAAGAACGACGTTCCTGGCGCGGATCACGTGAGCACGCATGGCGCCGGCTGGTTTGACTAGGCCAGGCTGTGTTCTTATGACACGTGATTTTCGATCAAAGCAGAGAACGAAGAACATGGAACTATGTGTATGCGTTTCCACCAGATTTCCACGTTTTCACAGAATCCTGTTCACCAAAAATGCATATTTGTAATTACCCACCTTACAGATGTTTGCTGAGTGATGTTTAAAAAATACACAGAAAGAAATAAAAGAAAAAATAGAAATTGTCAAGATTTCCATATAGTTTTAACATTAAACAATTTGGAAAATAAACATGGCATGATCTGGCTATCTAAAATAAGTTCTGTTGCCCATATAATTTTCTGATGGCAACGTTTTCGATAAAGCCCCCCATAACGCAGGTAACCAAGAGCAGAGGACTCGTTTACAACAAACTTTTATGCGCCCTGGATGCTTGCCCCCCTTCTGACATTTGATTTTTCAAAAATGCATTTAAGCGATCGTAGCGAACTGGAAAATTGTCCTCACACCATAACTCTTGATAGGCGCTCTTTGATCGGGACACTATCAAGTCTCCCAAAAATAACTGTTTGTTACAATCGATCCGTTTAAGACCGCAGTGAATGTAAGGAGCTTTTCTCATAAATAGTCGGCTTACAACCACGTTGCTCTAATTAATATCTCACAGCAGACGACTAGAACAACTAGGACAAACTGTGGATGGGAGACGGAAGACTGCAAAATCCGATAAAAACATAAGAGCCAAAAGATTACAAAATAACGTGAAAAGAATATTGAGAGTCGTAGAAAATTAATAATCTGACTGAAAATTTCTGGGCACGCTAATCGTCTCATGGAATTTGCCTTATTACCAAAAATTATTAAATATCTATCGATATGACACGCTAAAAAATGTGGACATAAACGCAAGTAACATGACATATAAAGGGGGTGAATGACGACAATCAAAAATTAAAGGATGTAAAAAAAATATCGAGAAAATTGAAAAAAAAACTGCTATGGAATTTGCCTTATCTAGAAGAAAAAGGTTTAGAAGCTTTGCCTTAGATGACCCAGATGGATTACGTTCAACAAAAGTTAACACACCAAAAATAAAACATCGGCAATTAAATAAGGCACAATCCAACTACGTTTCTAACCATGTACGAGATGAAAGTGCAGCTAATGTGTGAGCTACTTACGTTTACGATTGGCTTGTGGGTAGAAATGCTCAAAAGCAAACAGCGGTAACTTAAGGACAAGTTTCATTGCAGAAAATGGATATTTTGGGCAAGAAAAAAATGAATGAGCAGTTTTTTATACCAAGTGCTTACAAAGACTTTTCCGCCTAAAACACAAAATGCCTTAAAGCAGCAATTTGGTTGTTCGGAAGAAGGCAGCGGTTCAGTTTACTAATGTAAATAGGATTTTTGGTCCGTCTTCAATGCTCACATTACAATATATGGCATTCCGACCTCTCTTAAGGCTGAACAAATCCATCTTATCTAGGTTTAGGGATAGAGATATAAAATGTCTTGAATAAAAAGGAGGGACCATTAGTATATTTTTTGCAGTTAAATGCGTTCGTTCGACACATGTGTATGCCCACAACAGAGTAAAGCAGTTAAACGCACTTTTCTATTAATGATGTTATTTTAACTGGTTTAGTGGCTACACGTAGATTTGCTACAGAAACGTCTCAAACTAGTGCTATAAAACACATTGCACTAACATCGTTGTTCACTTCACCGCCTTCATGCTCCGGAGATCTTGATCATGCGTTAAGCTCCAATGGACCCTGAGTACACACCGTGTTTTCGCCACAAATGCACAACTGCCTTGAAGTGTGATCTATGCACGCGGAGTTCCCAAAACATTTCCATGAACACTGGCGATATCAAGTGGTCAAAACATGTCCAAATAGAACGTGTGACGCTTGTTCACTCACACCGAAGAATCCGGAAAAGTCGTGCTAAGATCGACAACTTACCTAGTATGGTGTTCGATGTGTGTACTGGAAATCTAAACGTATCAGAGAACATAAGGAGAGACAAATGACTACAAATGTAACCGGTTGAAATTTTTGCTCTGTTACACGCTTTTACAGTTCATGTTACACAGTTGTCCCGCACTTCCTTTCTGTGTCCTCGCAAATGTGGTAGGTTAACTTTGCTACCCTGTAAACATACGGAAGCTCGATATAATCATCATTCGACAGCCATATAAACAACTTCCCAGTGTGCAATCTTTTCTGGGAAACGCATAGTGCCGGAAAACATTTTTATGCCATGTAATCTCTGAAGAGCTATCCTAAGGCGAATGCTAAAGTCGAAGTTGTGTATGCTTGCGATGTTCGTTTATTATTTTTGTCGGCCACATTTTTTATGTCCACTAATCACATTAGCTACATCAGGAACAAATTTCTATACCTATTTTCTGCGCGCCTAATGTATAATATGAAATACGGAATCCAAATATCTGACGCCATGAACGTTTGTCTTCTTCAGTGAATACAGCAGAAAAATTTCTAAATGACTGAAATTTTTCGTGATGCTACGCGCCCACGTGAATTTGTGAAATGTTGAAAACGTTTGCGGTCAAATGTAACAAGCTCCTCTATGCGCCAGGGACTGTCATATGGGTGAGAGTAAACAGCAGCAAGCGCTAAATTTTTGTCTAATGGACAAGCAAGCGAAATTGCCAAACATGTGACATTCCAATCGTAGGATTGGCAATCGCAGACGCAAAAATTTGTGCAAAAAATTTATGGATCACAAAGATCGCGGTCATCGGCACCTGGAAACCTCAAACCATTTAATTGCAGGTTAAGGGAACATTTCCATTTTCCAAGCCTTCTGGCAGAGAATTTTTGGAGTGATTTTGTGGGTATAATCTGTACCGTAAATACCAAACAAGGAATAACTACGACAACTCGTGTACTGTTTGTTAGTCGAGTCACCCCATTGTTCTTCATAATTCTATGAAGATGAAGTAATTGGCCAACGGTGGCAAGAGAGTTTCCTTTGTGCCATCGGAGGTGTTGTGTATGTCCATGTGTATACTGATTCCCTAAAAATTGAGCGGATATGTTATTGATCCGCTGAAAATGTAAGAGCTCTGGTATGAATAAGTTCTCTTTTTGGTGTTATTTACCTATTTTTATCGTTGTGTTTGTTGCGACCGAAAACATCACGATACTGACGATGTCCTTGACATCGAACTAGGAAACGCACTTCTGCGGAAGTTGATGTGTTGACGTTAATGGTTGTTGGTCCTCCCTTAAGCATTTAAAGAGCGCTGGCACCTTGGGTAACGACTCAAACGACCGTCCGACTACTGACCGAGTACAAGAAGCCACAGTATTGGATCAAAACATTCGTGCAAAAATTTATGGATCACAAAGATTGCGGTCGTCGGCGCCTACAAACCTGAAACCGAAAGCTGGAGTGTTGTTTACTGAAATAGTTTTGCGCCTGGTGACTACGGTAGGTTAAATGAGGAAACGAGAAAACATACAATTTGTGGCAATCTATTAGAGTTACATCTGATGAGTAATCGAACGGATTTATCCTAGCGACTACGGTAGCAATTACGGAATAACATTCTTCGGATGTTTTCACCACTTCTGCGACGGAAACCAATCGACTAGGAGAAGTTTATTCTAAGCACTGATTCATCAAAAAACACTGAAAATAGTTCCAGAAATAGTTCCAGCCCTGGGGCTAAGAGTCGACGAGCATGCGATTCTGCGGTACTCTAAAACCAGGAAAGCACCACAAAAATTAACATTGTAAAAAACAAAGAAAAAAGCCTAAATGCAAATCACGATTTTTCTATTATAACTACGTCCACATTTAATATTTTGTCGCGTGTAAATGAATAAATAAATTTTCGTCAGGGCCATTTTAAGAATGTGCGGATGTGAGCTGTACTTGGTCTGTTCCTCGTCTAACAAAAATATTTAAAAATAGGAATAGTGAGGTTTCAGTTCCATGAAAGACACAAAAATTTCTTAAAGGGGAGAGTTAAAATGTTATGTAAACGCGTTAGTATATGACTGAATATGGTGACCTTTTAGTGGTAACCCTCATGTTTAATGATGCGTATCCGTCTGCTAAAACGTGTTTCCTAGATAACTGATGTTCCACGTGAATAATATCACGTTTCTTCAACGGACTCAAAATTCCTGAAGTAGCATATTTCCATGCAAAAATTCAAACCAGCTGGAAAATATACCTAAAATTAATAAAATTTCAGATTTTGCATTGCGATGATCTGTAGCACTATTTTTACGCGGACCTAAACATCCATGCTGGATAGCGTTCTTATCATTGACGTTTGTTTTCGAACAGAACTAATTTTTTAGTCAGTGTTCAGCAGCGGAACTTTGTTTAATCCAATTTTTGTTAATTCAAAGATGAAAGGCTAAAGAATTTGACAACTCCTGCAAAGCACGGTTTCACACTCACTGAGGCCACCAAAAATGAAGTGAACATGTCGTATACTTGGACTCATAACCTATTAGATTTTCGTGCTGACAGGCGCAGAATAGCATGCCGTTAAAAACTTCCGCTTCACACCGAAATATTTCAAGTTTTCAGGGTCTAAGTGGAAGTTTAAGAGTAAATCTTGGTTTTCCCAATTGTTCCCGTAAACGGCTGTCCTCATCCGCAATTCTTTGCACGTCTATTTTTGAGTAAACAAATATGCGGGAAACACGACATTATTTTGTAGCCAATCATTGGTGAAGGCTACCGTATTCCTCTTATTTTGGGCAATTCCGTTTATTCACAAACGTATGCAGCGCTCTGCTACAACACAGCCATTGTTTGGCGCTGCTGCAGATCTCACGAAGAAACGAAAACAATGATACTTCTCTCACGCATAAATAAGAACCGGGAACCGCGACTAGTCAGAGGTCGTTTGCATATCTGTCCGTTCAGGATAATTATTCAATTAACTCACGACACTCTCCGTTGTTTTTTTCATTTTTTAAGGCTTTGTAGTTTATGTAAAGCATCTCAATTGTGTCAGGATTATTTGAAGAATGTTATGGACAAACCGCAGCTCAAGCTTAATTTGTGCTTAACAACCGTGTGCTTTCTTAACAAAAATGGGAAAATTTACTGTTGTAGCACCATTTTCGCTTCAATTAAAACATTTAAAACAAGCGTATCAAAGACGATAGAAGTTTAATTTAATGGAGATCGGAACAGCAAAATTAGATCTTTTTAGAAATGGTACAAGAAAGTTTATTCGACAGGCAACAACTTTTGGTTTGAAAGTTTGGTTTGTTTACACTTGTAGTTTCTACTGCGCACACGCATTCTGAAAGGGATATGAGGCTATACCTCGCTGAAATCGCAACACGACAACACTCAACGACTATAGCTTATGTCTTTCCAATTCGGAATTCTGTCCAGCACGACATGGGAAGTACAGCACGACATCAAGACAACAGAAGGCAACTGGACATCAATGGGCATTTTCAATGTAAAACTAATAAATGTAAACGTTTACATATGCAGAATTTACTAACTTTTTTTTTCAAAAATTAATAGGTTTTACTTAAGTTTCGATTACGTCACCTTCGCCTAATCAGTTGAAGAATTGTCGAAGTGAGCGTGCTCGTGACCGTCAAATACAAGAAAAAATTTAAATCGTTTCACCGAATACAAAACGACGCCATTTTGTATTTCTTTCTCTGACTTGGTGAAATTTCTTACTACAATGTCAACCGGGCGCATGGGATAAAGAACCTAACAAGATCAAACAGACCAAAGACGAAAACACGTTTTCTCCTCATATGCCCCACAAATATCAGCCAGGTAATGCTCGGAGTACTAGTCGCTTTGTCTACAAATGATTCACTCTATTTTCTTCGTCTTTACACGTTCATTGAGCAGTAGACGTAACTTCATGTCCTATTTAATACGATTTTATTCAATTTTATTCGGTTCTTTTCGGGAACCAGCACCTGTGATATGTAGAAAAACATGCGCATTTATGTGCTGAACATTTTTTGTGATAGTAAAGAAGTTGCGGTCGTACGAAGACGAAAAAGGTGACAACATCGGCCTGGCAAAAATAAAAAAACTGCTGTTTTCCGGTAATCGTGGTCACTCCAACCGTTCATATCACTTTATTTACGGAGTTACAAAAACTGTCAGAATCATTTGTTGCGTGACCGGATTCCACCGCTTGCTTCGCCCACGTTCATGCGCATGTTCAACAATAAATGAGCGTGGAAAAGCAATTAGCTGCGAAATGGTCTGCAAAACTCTTTTCTTTTCAGCATCATAGCAGGGAAACTAAAAAAACGGTGAAGCTCTTTTGCTTATGTTAATCTCATTAAGAAAGTCTGTGATTTTAAAGCTCAAAAATCGACACTAATTGAGACATCGTGGTTCCTGAATGGAAAAATTAGTTTACTCAGATAAATTACGAGTATTCCTGCAGGTGGTAGGTCTAATCCAAATTTATGTACAAGCCGACCACTTTAGACCGTCTACGGCTTCTTTCCGTCTAGCGTGACGTGGGTTAGACAGATATGCCTGGGATATGTGGCATCTTCATAGTCTCTATGGATCTTCGTAGTCATGTCAAGCTATTCAATATTGCCCTGAAGTTATCCCTAAATTACGGAAGCGAGGGTACCATTCCAGTACCCTCTAACTGTTTTCTTCAAAAATGCGACAGAGAGAAGACAAAAATTATGTGACCAAAACCGGCGATCAAAAACAAACGTGACGGCATCGTGAAGTAGCTCACCTATAACCTGGATTAACTGAATCAATTATCGCAATTCTTGAATGGAATTATGTCACACCAATTACCAGGCTTGCTGCATAGTTTGTTCTTCCGCTTTCACTTCAAACAGCACAAGAGCTTCTGTTTTAATTAAGAAATATAAACAAAACATGGCGCAGAGCACATTCCAACAAAAATATGTATTTTCTATTATTGATTCTAGAACTTCTGCACGTCTCGTTGTGTTCTTGTGCGGATTTTTGTTACGATTTAGTCCGTACAAGAAATTTTCCTAAATGCCATAAATACAATTACGCGGATGCGTTGATTTAAACTGAGGACATCCCTTATTCCATTGCCGCCTTATGATTTTATTTTACCGATATACCCAGATAATTCTGAAATTTCATTATTCAATTGTCTTTGACTCACCTCGCTCCCGTGTGAGGTTTACCGTAGTTTCCATCCACTCAAAATAGACAGAAATTGATTTAAGTTCCCTGCATGCCTCATGGGCCAAAGACTGAGCGTTGATCGGTGCTAGACATAAACAGTTGCCAATTGAGAAACACAGTTTGAGTCATAGAAGCAAAACAAAAACCAGCAAAAGTATGTATTTCCTATTTTTTATTTTGTTGTCAATCCTGTTGTTCTTATTATTGTGTCCTTTCATTCTGCTTCGCACAGCAGACATACATGCTCACATAGTTAAAATAGTAAAAATTAAGATAAGTAAATTAGTAAACAATTATGGGAGAATTTCCCGTGGAGATAATACTCAATTTCCACCTAAAGAAGGACTATTTGATGGAACAATTTCTCCGAGAAACAGTATACAAAAACCGTATACAAAAATAAACCGCATACAAAAATACCATGAATATGTTCAAGAATCCTTGAAGTATACAAAAATGAGTCAGCGATTAAATGAATCTCATAAATTCCAGGTTTCAAGCTCAATGGAAAACAATTATGTCTCGTGTGAGTCAAGCAATACGTCATGGCGACGCTCAATAATTTAAACATTGTTTGTTCGTAGAATCTTGCTGTTGGTTGTCTACAGTATACCTAATTCCATACCTGACCAGTGTTGTAAACACACACAAGAAATAGCATTAAATTGTCAGCTGTTTCTCATCGAGGCTATTCTGGGAATTCGAAAGACGGCAACAGCTTGCTACTGTAGATTGCTCTTGCAAGTTGGAAACAATTTTAATGAATACATTATTATTATAGAATATACTATAAAAAATGGTAAATGGTAAATACTATAAAAACTGTCGTTTAACTTAAGAACAGAATCGGGCATTTTGTTGTGCCCTACAAATTTAAATTAAAGAAATATTCACGGAGCTACAAAAATTCCATAAAAAATTCCTGGACTAAACAAATTTCGTAAATGTTGGGGTTATATTTGAAACATGCAAAAATATTGTGCATCTGGACAACTAGATGGAAGACGGCGATCCTCGGCATGCCCTTATCATAGTTGCCTAATATTGTTAAACAAGGAATGCACTAGTGTGTGACAAAAATATAAATACCAACGGGCGCACGCGATGTTCCGAAGAAGAAATAGCCAAAACAATAAACAGATCCGTCTTTTTAAGGAAATCGCCCAGCTGGCGGTGACACTTTTGCACTGCAGCCACTCGGCCCATTGTCTGGGCCTCCAGAATCCACAAGCCTCCAGAATTACAGATTCGGAAGTTGTAGTAGCAAGGAGTGCTTTGAAGTGCTTTGAAGTGATTTGAAGCCTCAAAGGAAATCTGACCAGAGTCGTTACTGTTAGTGTCATTACAAAGCATGCAAAAATAATTTAAAATAATAATAATAATCAAATTTAAGGCAAACGTTTTTGAGCGGAAAGAAAGGAACCTGAAAGAACCTGAAACAAGTTAAGCTTCCGGCATTTATGTAAGCACGCAGTAGTTCCATGTTTCTAAAGTGGTGACACGGACAAAACTACCCATTTGTAATAATTTCGCCAATTCAGGATGATAGGAACCAAAAAGTTCACTTACCACAAGAAGTAGAACCCATAAGTTACTAGAGGTTCGGAAGTTGTGGTAGCGAAGAGTAGTGAAAAAAATACAATAGTGGAAAATAGATAATAGTAAGCGAATCTGAGGCCACACAGCGTTTTAGCGTTTTTGACAGTTCTTGACGTTTCATCGCCTTAAAGAAAAGAAAGGCTGTGTTCAAAAATAGTTAAATAAAGAAGTTAAGAACGCTTCCGAAAATCGAAGGACATTACTTTATTACTTCCCGTAAATATTCTATAACACTTTATCTCTGTAAACACCGTAAATAACACTTTATTTCAATTTGAAGATAATGATTGCTGCCAAAAATACGCATTCATCATAATTTCGCTAATTTGGGAAACATACATTCTTCAGCGGCGTAATGAGGTTGGCTATTCCAGTGTGATGAGCACTTTAAGGAATTAAAGGTTTAAAAATCCGGGAGAACACACACTCAGAGAAGTTGGTCACTCCAGTCCAAGTCACTAATTAAAAACAATTATGACATCAACATCCGCACAGGTGTGTTGGGTCCCAACGCGATAGCATTTTCGAAAATATGACTGAAATGATTTTTCTAAAAAAGAAAAATACAAATATAGAAATTAAATAATATTGTAGAAAATAATAATCATTATTATCATTGTGAGCGATTGCAAAAATAATTCAAACTTTGCACTATACTTGTAGTAGATCGGCTTCAAATGGAGAACCGACCCATCACATTAGTGCCCCGAGTGAGGATCCGTTATGGTTAAAAATAGTTTTTTGTTTCTCTAAAAAATAGATCTTCTTGGCGACAGTTTTCAACATTTCTGCCCAGGACAAATGTATCACGTTACGCTGTAGCGCCGTGTTCGTCAGATGTAGCCATAACAAAACAACGCTACATAATGAAATTTGACCTTTCTGGGATGTTTCAGTAAATACATCAATAGTGTACGTTTGCCATGGAACTTCACAATTTTGCAAGCTGTTATTTTCGACAAGAACTCTCACAATTAAAAAGAATTTGACCAACACCTTGGACAGCGACCTCAACAATCTCGAAGCTGTTAGCTTCGAAAAGCTTCCTTTCGGGTGCCCATTGTTCAAAGGAAATTTTGGCGCCTGCTGTATATCCAAGCTGTAAGCATGATCCAATGGTCTTAACACTATTAGGAACATCCCACAGGTACGTTCATTTTGCCATTTGGAATATACTGTACATACGTTGGATAAAGACTGTTTTTATACGCTGTGAAACAAACATAGCTTGTTATGGACTCCAATATACTGTACAGAACTATGATTAATCGGTTGTTTCCCGACATTTACAGATTCCGCTCCCTCTCGGAAGTAAACTAAGTGGCTACAGTTGGAAAAATGGGAATGCCACGGGAAGGAAATCAATTAGTGAGCACAGAAAAACGTTTATTCTCCATAGAAGAAGGCATTGATGCAATATTTTATTTTTGTATGATTTAATGGGGCTTATCTTTTTACTACCGTATTCCTGTGCTGATGCTGGATGCTTTCGGAAGGAATCGGAACCACCAGTAGCTTCTAGCGAGTGGTAATTTGTGGAAGCTATAGCGGTGCAGTACAATCACACGCATTGGCGTTCAGTAGAATTCCGATTGGTGATACGGTAGAATCCCATAGATTCACATACAGATCGCGTCATCTCAATTTCTGTTAATTACCTTGAACCTTAAAATGCATGCAGATCGTTGTTCACGGCACCTACAAATTTTCGCTACCAAATGACGATTCCAGAATTTTATTATCAGTTCATTTTTCTCATAGTGCGCTGACGTTGCTATTGGGTTGTCGGGTATGAAATGAGCGGTAAACTCCAACCATTTTTAATCCACTTATACACAACGCTTAAACCTAATATATGCCTAGTTAGACACTAGAACTCAAGAACATTTGATTGCCCAACGG